>JAGVSQ010001469.1:12426-29176 GCA_022683975.1 Rhyacophila evoluta | reverse complement strand
GATTCAATAGCTGTGCTCGATTGATCTCCAAAATTTCTTGATAGAACAGTTTGTGGAAGTATGGAAGTTTACCAGTTTTAAATAATTTATATCATTTGTAGTTCACATTTATATAAAGTACGTTTGAGATCGTTTTTACTTATACAAATAATGTAGATGTGTATATGGATAATCCCCTAACTTTTCCTATTCGCATTTTCTCTTTGATTAGTTGAAACAACACAAGAGTGCCCGCAAATGGTGTTTGCGTCATAAATATAATCCGCTCGATTCCCCCAAAAACATATTAATTTTATTGCATCATAGTGATATTTGCTCAAATGGTGGAATATATTATTAGGCGGATACTACAATAATAACATGATGTTACTTTCGCTACTAAGATGGTTAGGTAGATGTAACAATAAAATTTATTACTGTAACAAATGTTAGCATATTATTCTTTATCAATAGTGACAGCCGTGGCACTAGCTAGCATTAAGTAGTTTGTTCAAAGGAAGAAATTTCGCCGGAACGCTAAATCGATTACGTCAGGATTTGCCAAACTTTTCCTGCGATGAGACACTTATTTTTTTTGCAATGTATGTAAAAGCACATCATTAAAAAAATGAAAAAAAACATGAATTAATTATTTAGCATTCACTGAATACTTCAACTTAGATTTTTTTTATACATTTCAGAGCAATAATCTGTCAAACATATTAATTTTTTTATAGCCGTCGAAAATATAAAATGATTCCAGGTTTTCGCGGGACATCTGTTACATTGCTTACTAAAAAATATTTTAGTACAAAAAGATTTTTTGCAATAATGATTAATTCTCGTGTCGCTTGACGTAACTCATGATTCAATCAGTCTGCACATAATCATATTATGATTACTGGAGAAAAACATTAAAATTTCATAAATTGCGTATTATAATAGACTATTATCAATTTATCAATATACTCGTTTAATCAACAAATTGTGGTCCCGGGACGCCATCAAGATTTTTCAAAAAAAGTGAAAATGTTGTTTTGAAATGGAAAAAAGGCAGGTTTATGTATACATATATTATAAATCGAGTCAATTTTAATGACAAACAAAAATGTTAAAAAATCTGTAACGTAAATTCACGCGGAGAGTATTGTTATAATTAAAATTACTATAAAATAAATTTTCAGATAGTGAATTCATTTCTATATATATTTTTTTATAGTTTTAGTTATATATAGTTCTAGTCATATAGTTTTTTCTTGTGATTTTTTATGATTATAATTGAAGGCTCTGGCAAAATTCACCAGGGCTTTGTAATTGTATGTGTCATTATTCAAACTTCATGTTTTTTCCTGATAAAATGTGTCACTATAGCTTTTAATATTAAGATTCACAAAACATATAAAATATATTATATTTTCTGTAAAGCAGGATGTAGATATTTTTATTTCTGGTCACATTATCTTACGGGTTTTTCAAGTGGCAACTCAGAAAAGCTGATAATTGCTTTCAAATAGCCGAGTAAACAAAAATATAGTGAGGGTTAAATGTGAAGGAAGAATTGATAGACATGAGAAGGATGAGTAAAACTTCTATGGGACTTGAAAGCTCTTCCTTGCAAGAGTGAAGGGACTCTAAACTTCTTTGGTGTCGTTGTAATATTGAAAGCTTTATCCTAGTTATTTGTTAATTCTTTTTTGACTCAAGTATCCTGGATGCATTTATTAGGTATATAATATTGTCGTATAGGTTGACCGAAAGTAGTTTTGGCGAATGTTTTTAAATAAATATATTCGAATAGGTTATAATATATAGAATAGAAAATGAAGTTATGTTATTTTAGAAATTATAAATAACTATGACCAAACAAGAAATCAGCAGTGGCGTAGCTACAATAGGGCAGTTGGAGCGACTGCTCCAGGCGCACGAATCATAGGGGCGCAAAATTTGAAAGAAAAAGAAAACTTTAAATAAAAAATATAGAATTACAGTTTTTTTGTATTTTAATTGAATAGCTTGTAATTAAAATATTTTGAATTTCAAATAAATGTTATTGTGTGAGGTTGTAAATCGGAATAAGAAAATTAGATTGAAAACAAATTTCATCAGAACGCTTTCCGAAGAGGTCGCATCGATTTTACTTGCTCTAAGGCGGTGAATATGTAGCTGCGTCACTGGAGATCAGTGTAGAATTTGTTGGACACAATGCCATGCTACCAGGGCAAATTTTATTGCTGAAAATTCAGTCTCATATGGCAAGTTTGATGTTTTCTTTGTATGTAATTGCTTGAGCAAATATTTTTCAGAGATATCAGAGCTCCGGGATACATCCCTAAACTCCACCGAATATATACTATTGATAGTACTTGATGATATTCTAGGACGCCAGAATCCTGCCTGAACTCAGGCTTTCCAAAGGCATCCGCATCACGTGTCCCTGTATGACTTTCAATGTAACTGTGGGCTGCCACAACTAAGACCCCTAAAAATTATATTTTTATCAAAATGACCCTCATAACAGACGATGATAAACTCGCATTCCACAATTATTGATTTCTTAAAATGTAAAAACAATCATTTAAATTTGAAGGCCTATTGTCGATAGAGCACACCCATCACTTTAAAAATCATGCGATGAGGCTCGAACTCTGTGGGGCACATACTGCGGTTGCCTCCAGAATGCATGAACCCTGTTTGTTTTTTCTTCTGACCGGTAGGATTCCAGTGTCCTGGAAAACTGGTGGGTAGCATACGTAGGATCTATTCAGTAGAATGAAGGGATGCTGGGATAATGCAAGAAGGTTGGCAAGCAACAGAGCCTCCTGGAAGCCACATACTCCTTGAAAGGAAGGATTATCGATGTGGAGGCGTGAGACTCACGTGAATTAGTGGGGAAAATGTAATGCAGAGAAAGTCCATTTAAGACGTTATTGGATACGGTGACCCTCAGCGATGGGAATAGTCAAACGAATTAATAAAAACACGTAAAATAGTCTTTCTCTCCAAGAGATTCTTTTATTGGTTTTTAATCACATTGACTAGTGAAATTTTTACACAAACACAAATTTATAAATACATTATTATAAATTCTATTGTGAGATTTCAACGATAAATATTCTTTAATTATATTAATTTTATCATCATGCATATAAACTTATTCTACGGGGATGCATTTTCTATGAATTAATTTAAATTATCTTTGTATTCTAAAGAAGTCTTTAAATGAACTCATAAAAAGTTAATGGCCATAAAATTAAGAACAAATTTTCTTAATTTTATAAGACCATATTGAACCTCCTTACAAAGAAACAAAGGCATCTTTACAAAATTATTAGTTATATATAATTTATAACGAAAACAATATAATCCATCTAATAACTTGCATCTCAATTAACTTTTCATATATATGGATAAATAATAAACAAATTCCCCAAATAAGAGATGTTATATTAATGGCCATAAGTTGACAACGCGTATCATACATTTGTTAAATTGTTCAGGACCGAAAAACCTTATAAAACAGTAATAGTTTGGGACATTAAAGTTAATGAAATACATTTTACAATGAAGTAATCTTTATTTTCATTTAAAAAAAGTGTATTTTATTTTCATTAATTTCCTAATACTTACTCTTTTATAAGAATTTTTTGGTCCTCCTGAACAATTTATGAAATATATGATGTCTTGTCAACTCGTGGCTATCGATATACTGTTAATTCAAAATACCTGATGGTATATGGTATATATCTAAATAAAAATGCTTAAAATTGTGGAATGATGATGGTATTTATATTCATATTAGAAATGTTGGCTGTATTTAGATTACTATCACTAAAAAAAAAATGTGAAGTCGGTAAAATATAACAACAATAAAAGATAATCTTATAGCAATTATTTATGTCTATAGGGAGTTTTTAGATTATTTAAAACCTTCTGGATAGAAAATAATAATAATTCATTCGTTTGAAACAATATGAATATAACACTTTGCATTGAATGAAGGTTATACTCTCTTATAACTAAATTCACTTGACATGCATTCTCGACAAATATTTTACATAACAATGGGCTTTCATAGCTCAGACTTCTCATCAGCATGAACATACCATTAGAGTTGTTAGTTTGAGATAACCTGGTGTTTATAATTCTGGAGGATGGCAGAATGCCAATGGAGCTTACAATCCATGTTGCAGTTGAAAATCCATTTAACTTAGCCTTTCAGGTTTATACATAGCAATATTATTATATTATATATAAAACAATATTTTAGAAAGATTTATCTATCCCATACTGCAATTGAGAAGTTTGTGGCTACTACACACACCGAACATGAAAGTAATATTTACAAATCAATGTTGAACAGGTCAGTCGCTATGTTATTTACAATATTTTCAAGATAAAAATAAAAATCTTAAGCAAAACTTTTCAAAGAAACAATTGTAATTCCAATCAAAACCGACTTTGATGTCAAAATTAAATATTTTAGAGCCGACAGACAACTTTCTCGTAGCTCTTGATCTGCGATCGACATAAATTTGTTGTATACAGTGTTTTCATTTCTTATAAACGAGTATTATCGAATTCTTCTGGGAGTGAAACTTGGTGGCGTTTAATTAATAATTGCAGTAATTCTATTTTAAGTGTTTTTGGTAAATCTAATAACTTAATTAAATTGTAGTGACTAATGCAATCTGCGAGCACAATCATAGCACTTGATCTGAGATCTCTTAATGGTGGTGTAATATTCCATTTAACTCTAACATTATGGGTTCGTGGATTTTCTCTGAGAGCTGCGGAGTACACCTGGCGTTGCCGTTTGCCTCTGAATATTATTTTATTGTCTATAACATGTTTTTCTTCAGTTATTGCGTCTTTGAAAACCCACGGATGTGTCGTAAATGTATTGACATCCACAAATTGGTGTGCTTTGAGAGTCCTGTATTTCTGCAATCGGCCTTCGTAATTGACCCATAAGACTTCGATGGTACGATTGCTAATATTTGTGAATCGAAGGTACGATGGATGTTCGCAATCAATTGATTTGACCATTTGCTGGTTTCCATCTTGGTCTTTTTCATACTCTTCATCAAACATGTCACGCAAATAACTAAAAAAATGATATACTAAAAACAAAAGTATTTCATATCGACATACATAATCATTAAGGGTTTTCACAAATATTAGCATACAAGATGACACGACCCTTTAAAATTTACTATTTTTTCTATTATGCATGACATTTATAGACCTGTTATGTGGATGTGTACCTTGGCACTATCAAATGCAAACCATTCTTTAAAGGGTTCCTGATGTTAAGTCGAATAAAAAATTAAGTTACTTAATTTGAACTAAGTCAACTTACTTACTTAATTATGTCCAATCGAATGTCATAAAGTACGCAAGAAAAACATTGCTCAATCAATAATTATCATCAGTAAATAGTATTACTGTTTTCAAAATATAACGATAACAAAAAAAAACTTCTTTGGATAGCGTGAATTTTACATCGATATTGTTGTTTGTCAGCCTTGCTTTATGTACCCAAGGTGATCATTACTACCGCAAAATAATTCACAAACATTTTAACGATTGTCATAATTTTAAGGCTTCACCGACGGTTTGAATCTGTCCACGAAGAAATGAATTTACTTTGCAATATAACTTTGTTGTTGTCACGACTTTATTTGACATTTGAATATAATAGTTTCCAGGCCACAATAAGTTTACCCTAAATAATTTCGTGCTACCATTTACTTAAGCCACATTAAAAAAACCCAGAACACTTGTCAGATATTCTGTGTAATGTATAACAGTAACGTCCCGACAAAAAAAAAAAACGAAATTTTTTCTCAAAAACAAATTTTTATCTCACAGCTCTCTTATATTAAGCATTTGCTATTTATTTTGAATAAAAAATTAATAAAGAATCTTATATTTAATCGTTTTCTGTCATACTTCCTTTTTTATCTAGACTCTTACTAGTGAGCTATTTATTTATTTATTTTGGTAAAGATTTTTTTATGTTGGCTCTATTTTTTATTATTTATCTTGCTAATATAATGTAAGAAATACAAAGTGACGTGAACTATTAAATTTAAAATTAAAAAAAAAAATATTTTTAGCCCAAAACAGTAATAATTATAAATATAATGATAAAGTATAAATAGTTTTTACGACACTTGTAATATAAATCAACTTGTAAAATTTGACGTTTAAAAACGTCAAAAATGGCTGTATGTGTGGCTGTGATAGGAAAGGAGGTAATTTTAATAATATACGTGTTCAAGTAATTCGTGTCATTGAAATATCGATAAACGTCATAAATGAAAATAGAATCTCACACTTAGAATGCAGGTTTAATTCTGGAGTGATACTATATTGTTTTTACAAATGACAATTATACCTATTTTCGTATTTTTATAACATGTTTGATATTATTGTAATCTAGGAAGGACGTACGGTAAATCTTATTATTTGTCAGGTCATTCACTATGTCCAACTGCCATCATATCTAAAGCTAGCGATAAAGATAGCAAGGTTTCTGGACCTGAATTTTATTTAACCACTTGGTTCAATAGGTATTTAAAAATATAGCTTAAATTCTGCAATGATCATATACCAAGTTTTTCCTTATGATTAGAACTGGCCTGTGTATGTGGCATGTGCGGATGCAGAATCGGAGATGCAGTGGAGAGTCCACACAGCACTGGATGTGGCGGAGGAAAGATTGGCAGGTGGTGGTAATGTGGCAGGCGGCAGAGGTGGTGCCCCCGACTTGAGAGACCTCTACTTAGGATTGTTGTACTCCACAGAGGCGCACAACATGTAATTTATTTATTTGATACATGCCGTGTTTCCTTGAAAATAAAACTGGGTCTTTTTTATCTCTAAAAGAAGCATTAGGGCTTATTTTTACGGGATGTCTGATGATGAAGATAGAAAAAAGTCTTGCCTTCCGAAATTCCTTTTTTATATTCGGCGAAATAGTTACTTCTTTTTGTACTCATCTTTACTGGGTTAACACATTATGCCCCCCACATTATACACTAAATCACCTTTGAGTAGTATGGACGCATATGTACGTCCAACCGACTTGTATTATTTGCAAAGCCATTATTTTATTCTGGCATATCCAGATTGATTGATTTTATGACATTAGTTGAATTGATAACAGTGAAAGATTTTAGTGCTTAAAACGTGTCTGCATAAAAAATTAACTCACTAATGAAAGGATTAAAGATTTATGAGACAGAATTGGTAACAATAGTACATTATTTTTTATGCAATTTCTATTTTTTACACAATCTTAACTACGTCTTATTTTTAAGGAAACAGTAAATATATTTTTGATATATCAAATATTACACCCACAAATTATGAGTCATAGTAAAAGCCATGTGATTTTATATGTGCACGTCTATTTATACTATTTAACCAGTTTTCTTTTATAGATATGGTTATGTAACAAATACTCGTGTGAAGTTATTTGCTGTCGTTGGCGAGGGAGGCGGGGCTGGAACTCGAGATACCGAGGTGCGATATCTACTTAAAAGGTTACATTCATTGTATGCTGATGCTCTCTGCAGTCCATTCTATAAACCAGGAGATCCTATCACTTCACCGTAAGTGGAATGTTTACCATGTATGTTGCAAATCTTCAACAAATTCACTATCATCAATCAAAATGGTTATAATTAGCATAATTTAAATTTATAATGAACATGTTACATAGAAAATTTTATTTTCAGCATATCATTGAGTTGAATGGACATACTTTGCAATGTTTAATTTCATTTTGAGATTTTTGTCACAAATATAGTCTTGTCATATCCATTTCAGTGTGAAAACCAATATCAGACAGTTTTCCTAAGTTAAGTTGTTAAAATAAATTATGAATTATTATTAATAAATGTTGAATTGGATATTAAATAATTCGGCTAATTTCCAGATGAATTACAAATGTGTCACATTGTTTTTTTTGAATTTACCAAGTGTGTTTCAATTTATAGAATTGACTTCTATTTTACGACTTACTCTCGTCACCTATTTAAAAACTACTTTTCTTTTCCAGGATATTTGACAAGAAAGTACGAAGCTTGATGGCAGGAAACTCATGAACAGAATGTAACATAATTATACTAAAGACATTAACTTTATGTAAATATTTTGATGTAATCAATGTGCAGATTGATGAGAAATGTCAAAAAACTGAAAATAATGAAAGAAACAACACATTTCACGTAAATATTTGGCACGAGTTATGGCTGAACAGCAATTTAAGATTTTTGTATATTTGTATTCATTTTCATTACTTGTATATCCCTAACATTTATTGTGCAAATCGTTCAATTCTTTTCATACATACTTCTAAAATGATTTGAAATAAGTTCTGCTCATTGTTGATTTTGTCAAAATCAGATCACTTAGCGGGAGCTGTTTCAAGCAATATGTTTGGGTGCTGTCATCTCATGATCCTGTCACAGACGCTGTGTCTAAACTGTCTAATATCAGTAAAGTGTCGGTAGTATATATATTTCCCAATGTAATAATGCTATTGTTTATTAGTAGAAAAAAAAAAAAATTTTTGAAATCGTGTTTGTAAATCATACTAAAATTGATATAAATATTCAATAACACGCTGGTTCACAATGTATTTTGCGTTGAGATTCTCTAACCGTCTATATGATTAATAGTAAATGAAAATCTTTGAAAATGAAACGTTATCATATATTATAATAACTCACAAGTACTGTTTTGGTAAATTTAGAATGGTGTAATATTGTATAGCTTAAGTATAAATATAAATGAGAATAAAACCAAAAAGTTCTGCATTTATTTCATTTTATTTCTGGTACAATATATCTACAATTTAATAATAATAAAAATTATAATAATTGTTTGTAGCTTTGATAAGTTACAACATAGGTAGTGCATTTTTTCATATATATTTTTTTAATTATCATTTTTTGACTTTGCAATAACAATTTTTTTGGACTGCCACAAATACATTGCTCAATCAATTAACAGATCTTCTGCAATTATATCCAATTCTTCTCCCTTGTCTTTATGTCATTCTCAATTGCATATATTTTTATTTTTATGCTAACATTTTCCTTAAAATTAACACAGTATCTTTTTATATATATTAATTATTGTTTTCCACTATGTTTATTAAACAATGTAAGTATATTCAATTAAATTCCACGCAAAAAATATTGGTGTTGACTGGCTTATTGTTTTTAGTGTTCCTTATATCAGTTACTTATAGAAAACAGAACAAATCTAATGAATTAAAGAAATACAGAAATTTTCTTTCAATATTAGACTAGACGGCGAACATAATCTGAAGATTGACAACCACTGAACAAATCAAATAATCTATGTAGTGTTGCCGAAGAGATATAAGAAGTCCAAAAGGTAAACTTTGTCTCTGTAGGAATTTTAAAGTAAATTTAAGTGACCAATCTGGTAGAAGAAGGAATGGAAGAAAAGATGCTTAATATCTTCTGTTATTTGATAAACAAATATTTCTGTGTCCTGTCAACACCAATGAAAACAAATACCTATTACAATTTTATTAATTTTTTTTGCGTTTAGCGTGTTTTATAAATTGGATTGTTCAATAATAAGTGTAAAATTTAAATGTTTTCATATCACAAATCAAGAGTTAAAGGAAATCAAGCATTTTTTTTATTTGCATGAAGTTAATATTGGCAACAATAAATTCTTATTATCAAATTTATTATGTTATTAGCACTTAATGTATATTTGGCGTATACTTCTGAAAAAAAATAGATTCTTTACTCCTCGTAGTAGATATGTGGAATTATTAATTGTCAAAATATTTATAAACTTGTGGAAAAATACTAGTGCATATTACACATTTTTATACTAGGTGTCAGATACATAGAAGACATATTTCGAGGTAAGTGGAAGATTATACGACAAGTCATACATAATAAAAGAGAGTGCATTAGGCCAAAAACTATTCCTGAAACCACAATATTTTGTACATTAGGGTTTTTTAAATACAGAAAAAATGTTAATTAGATAACTCGATTTTTGACACACTCTTATAATGTTATTATTATGACCCGTCGTCTTATGAATTTGGGGTTTTTAGTGCAATATAAAAAAAAATACAGGTTAAACCAATAGGAAAACATTTAGATTTTAGATTTCGACCGCATTTAATAATATATATCAGCTGTTTTAATCACAAACCCTTACTAGTCCACTCAAATTATTGCAACGGCTTATAAAAAGTTTATCAAACAAACACTCGAAATATTTTTTTTTATAAATACTCAAATGAGTAATGGAAAGATATTTAGAAAAAAACTCGCAGGAGTAACAAAATTTTACCATAACTATTCGCAAGAATAAGACGCTGATAACTCATTCAAAAACAAAATTCTCAAATGCAGAGACGTGTTGCATGAGTTTCTTTTTTGTTACATAGACTTTATAAAAAGTGGCATTTAATTTGAGTTTCAAAAATGCTTAAAAGTCATGTTTAATTGACGGACTATTTCCTAGTAACATACAACACCCATTGCTTTTTTACAACATCTTATGTTACTACATTTCAATTTCCCGTTGTAAAACATTTTTACTTGTATACAGCTATCGTGCAAGAGTACACCATTTAATGTGGTGTCTATTGACTTCTCATTATATAGCACTATCAACATAGCAATTCCAAATGGAGAACTGTTATATTCATTTTGATACATTAACTTTACAAGTACAAAATTATATTTCACATGCTCAAGTTGTCACCTTGAAAATATGTCTTTTATATTTTGTCATACAGATGTATTGCGTATATGTATGCTGAACACTTTACGTCATATAGTGTACTTTTGCACTGAGCTAGTAATATCATCATTTTCACTGTTCGTATACCACAAATAAATGGATGTTCAAATAATTAAATAACACGTCTAACATCTTTAACGTATTGAAATCATCATCAACTAATGTTTGTCTGTTGAAATCATAATAATTACTAAGTCTTGTAGATATTGCTGTGTACAAGATAAACTGTAAACATACAAAAAATAGTGAAGAAGAAGACTCAAGGAAATGATAAATAGTATCAGATTGATTTAGTATTAAATATTCATAGGTGTGTAGAACATTTGCTTACCAATGATCAATGAAATTATGTTATAGAAGATATTAGGAAAAACAAAAATAAAAGATATTAATGTAGTCAACATTTCAATTTTGCTTTTGATGTCAAAAGTCATGCCGTGATGCTGGAACACACTTGATATATATTACAAATGCTTCAGAAAGGCTTCTGCCTTTTTGTCCAGCTGGCTTTGGCAAAATTAAAGGATGCTTTAATGAACTCAGAGGAGGCAATGTGATTGGTGAGAGATAAGACATCTAAAATCTAAAATGAATAATTTTTCATTTTTGTCTGATGATTACCAATGTTCTATGATAGATGTGACATATAAAGTAAAATAATTGAAATTAATAATATTGTGAATATGAAAACTTTCAATAAACTGTAAAGATTTCTTTTTATTCAGAAAAATTTCAATTAATCGGTAATAAATGTATATGGTATGTGAAATCGAAAAAAATAACAAAATATTAACTTTGTGGCATGCAAATAGTGAAAAGGGAAAATTTAAACTGTTAAAAATTATTTATCAGTCAATACATCGGTTCTTATGGATTGTGTGTAAGTCGATATCTAGGATTTAATACAAAGCTTAAGATTTAGTTAACTACAATAACTACTTATGTTCTTAAACAACGTGTAACTTTTTCTAAATCCACAACATCCTAATCATTCCAAATTATTGTCGAAGTAAGTTATAAGGGACCATCGTAATGACAGGCAACCATTGTGGGCGAGATGACAATACAATTTAAACCTTCTAATTTAAGTGCACCACAGACAGACTCATCTACGCTTATAATAATTAATGTCTGTTGTCGTTTATCTATCATATTCTAACTTTGTAGGTTTAAAAGAATATACCTTCTAAGCATATTCACTTAGTAAGTAAAGATATTTCAGTGACATTTAAGAATGACACGTAACCTGTCATGTCTAAATCTACATTTAGTATGACACAAATGTTGTGCTATAAATTCTTTTAAATATTTCCACAAGATTTTAAATATTAGCTGCCTGTCATTTCAATAATCTCCAGAAAGGTTATTTTATAATATATGTATACATTTATAGAAGAGTACAATAGGTCTATATAAAATTACATTTAAATGTTATTCATAATTTTATTCAAAGGCTTTGCATTATGAACAGTGCTTAAAGGCTTAAAACATTTCCAAAAAATGTTTGTGCAACATTCACCGTTTGCAATATTACAATAATATTGATTTTATAACGGAAATGTCTGGCCTAAATCGTAATTACCTTTAAATGAAAATAAAAACATGGTAATTGCAAGGGTCTAGCGGTTTTATTGCATAAAAGATAATATATTATGAAAAGTTTTTATATTTTTACAAAACCAGCCAAGTCCATGTTTTGTATTGCATTTGGACACGTATATAAATTGTTTTTTGAATTTTTAAATAATTTAATCTTTATAGTATCATGGTTGCACGTAATGCAGCAGTATATTGCTTGGGTGATTTTTAGTTCAACGTTAATATGTTAAGAAATCAAAATATTTTGCAATTTCAAGACTTTACACAACTCTCAATTTATCAGTAAAATATTTTATTTTCAATGTTTGCTATAGAGGGACGATAAGTTTCTAAATTTAAAAAAAGTCTTCATCCACATGACAAAAGTGGATGAGGATACCATGATATGGCAATGAAATTTACATTGATCTGTTATTAATTTTTTTCTATACTCAAATGCTGATACTATTTTTGTGTATCGCAAATAACATGTAACTTTCCATGGACTTAATTGTTTTTATAAACATAAAAATTATAATGCTACATATTGAATTTCATAAATTATTTCTTACTTAAAAAGCGTATATTTATGACAGTTGACAGAGTAGATCACGTTTTATCATTATATAGTAATAGCATCTATTATAATCTGATGTTGTAATTTTAAAGATGGAGAATTATATAAAATATCTTATATAATTGCTAATAATTCACCAGTGCTTAATTATTTTTTTAATTTTACATTACAATATTGGATTGCATTTGGAATTATATTATTTTTAGTTGAGATCTGTAATAAATAATCTTTAATATTAGTTTTGATGAGGAATTCGAACTTGTTTAAATATATATTAATTCAGAAATAATTAACACATGGGGGGGGGGCATGTCATTTTTTACACACATAGTTATAAATTAAAAATTACTATTTTTATTTTCTTCGTGTAAGTAGAATAATTTTATGGCTAAAAAGTAAATCTAAAAAATAGATATTTGAAATGTACAAATGAAACAAAACATTAAATTTTTCACCAGTGTACGTAGTGGACTAGTTTATTTTACATGCTATAGTGTATTTTTTGATGAAATAATTCACAATATTTGAAAACTGCAAGCAAGTCAATAAAATCATTATTTATTTAATGAGTTGAATAATTGCAGAAATCTTTCCAGATAAACATTATAAGTTAGTGATGATCTAACATGAACTATAAATTATATGTTGTATTATAGTATTTTTTACAATGAATATTACCATATTTTAAAAATGTTATTTAGACACTTAATAGATGAGGCACAGTCATCATATTATTTTTAATTGTATTACACTTTGCAGATAATGTAAATTTAGCTTAGCTGTCACATTCGAAAATCAAATAATTTAAGAAAAGTAGTTCAACTAATTCTAATTAAATACTGATGGTTTAATTTTATCAAGATTTGATTTGAAATGAGAATCATTTTTTAATAAAATATGTTCCAAAATAGCATATTATGCCTGAGATTTTGATATTTTAATGTTGAATACGCCACAATTTTTTAAAATATAGTTTCCAAATTATATCCTAAATAAAATCTGGTTTCTCAAATATTTCACAAAGAAGTTTTGACTCATATTAACAATTTTTTGTTTCAAGTTTCAAGTTTCAAGTTTGAAAATTCAACATTATACCTAGAAATGGTATTTTATAGGTATGGTATACTATAATTCCAACGTGGCAAAATGTCTACTGTGGTTATGCTGAAATAATTAAATAAATATAATAAATAAATCAAATAAAAACAATATAAAAACAAAAATTACTTTGAAACAATTAATTAATCAAAGTGATATTAGAATTTATTTTTTCTTTTTTTAACTATTGAGTTCAAAACAGTGAACACAAATTTTATTATTTTTTTAAAAATTATAGTTCAATAAGATAAATAAAAAATAACATATTTCATAATAATAGTTTTATCACAATAAAAATGATTTAATCATTGTGCTGTAATTATAAAATCATTCAAACCAACACATTAATTTATTCTTCCTTTTGTAGATAAAACATAGCATCGTCTACATGGATTAATTACATAATTTCTTTTTTACTATTTCCAACATTGCCGTTAAGCGCTTAGAGTCAAATATTAGTAAACTATATACGACCAAAATTTTGCCAGTCATGGAAAACCTCATGAAGTCATTTTAAATTAAAATATATCATTTAAAATCATTAATGTGATGATAATATAATGATCTAAAAAACAGAAATAATGCTTATAAACAATAGTGAGTCGGTTTTTTTTTTTTACAAAAGTTCCTCAACTTTGAGCTGTCACTTAATTTTTTATATCATGAACAATATTTTGCTTATCTGTTTCTACACGATAAAACTGGGCAATTCAATTAATTATGTTTTTTTATTACAAAATATCTTTTTGAAAGATTAATAAATCATATGAAATAATGAAAAAATGATATAAGTAAAAACTATAAATAGAAGCATAACTTACAACTAATTTTAATATCAACAACTACACCAAGAATATTTGAGAGGACAATGCGGAATTGCTTTTAGTATACTATATATTGACATTGATAGCTGTACTTTTCACAACATGACCGATAGAGAAAAATGTCCTAGGTTCATATATTCCTCAACCCGATCACTAGAGTTTAAGAATATTTTACATAAGCAAGTTTTAAAACTATTGTAAGCTGCTGAAGCTACTCATATACTCTTGGTGAACAATAGGATTTACCGCCATTTTATATCCTTTTTCCAACAAATTTCTTTATTTTTATTTATTTTTGTTCTCTTTTCTTTAAACAACATCAAATACAAACAGTTATTATTAAATATATAATTATTAATCTTAGAATTGCGATATCGCTTTATTTACAAAATGCCAGATAAAATAAATTAAGGGTATTGGGAAACAGATTGGCAAACAAAACCTCAATTTCAACTGAAAAAAAAACAAGTATTCAGACAAAATAACTCGAATAATGAATTCCAATTTCATCCAGATAGTGAAGCATAAGAATTATGATATTGTTAGATTTAGTAGCAGCTTGGTGCATTTTAATGGCAACATTTATCATATGTACAAACTACATAGTAATTGTTATTGATTCAATAGATAGTATTAAATATTTGTAATCCCCACTGTGATCTGTCTATGACGGATCAACTTGTGAATACAACCAGTAAATTTGAAATTAGCTGGTATACAGTTGATTTTTATTCTCACAATTGGCAATAAGTCTAACCAACCAATTCACGATAATATGCTTTGGCAACAAATCGCGTTGATGGAAATATAGATACATTCTACCGGTTAAGAATATGAATTTACTCAACTCATATGAATTTAGGAGAGGTCGAATAGAGAATTGATGGAAACAGTTGAAATTCACACCTTGTTATTTCATTGGAAACTGAACATTCTGGTTATACCTCAATCATGTTTATTCTTTATTGATATGGGTATTGGGAGATGAATGTTTTTTAATGATAACAATATTGTTACTTCCTGAAATTTCAAAAGTTGGAATACATTACAATTAAAATCTATATATTTCATGAAGATCACTATAAGATACAACACTTCATGTTAAAACCAAGTTTTTAAGAACGTAAATTGGTTTTATCCTGGGATATTACTGCATGTTGAATTTTAAATCATTAAAAATATGCATATGAAAAATTAGGAGGAAATTTTTTGACAAAAATGAATTTAATATTGCTAAAGAATTTTTGTATACATTATTTATAAATGAAATCAATATTTTTTTTTAAATTAAGGCTGCGGTAGGATAAGCATATTTGATTTCATTCGGAGAAATGGGTAAGTATTATAAAATATTGCTAAGTAATTTGTGGCTACAAAATTGCCAAGTATCTTTATTTCACATTCCCATTATCTGGGGACAGTGAATCTATTATATTATGTATTTTTAAAATACTTCATTGCGTAAGATGTCAATTCGTCCACTGAATTGTACAATTAAGACTAAAGTTAAGTAGTATTTATTATTACTAAGCTATTCATAACTTTACAGCCATATTTTTATAATAATTACATTTATATTGACAAAAAAAAAAATACCAGAAATAAATTAAACAAAATAAAAGTTAAAATATCAAAAAAGTAATTCTAAATAATTTTTTTAACAAAAAATAATACTGATTACCGAATCTTTGCAGACTATTTAATATAAACGTGGTGTTGAATTTATTTCAGAGAGCCCAGTTCATTTTAATGATAAATTAAAAAGTGGATAATTGTTTGTGGGATTTGTACTTAGTAGTAAAAAATAGTTAATAGTTAATTCCTCGTATTGATATCTTCAAAATATGTTCTCTATTTTGTGATAGTCAAACCTGAT
>JAGVSQ010001469.1:0-12416 GCA_022683975.1 Rhyacophila evoluta | reverse complement strand
AGTAACAATTTTTATTGACATTATAAAACTCATAGTATTGATCAATGTATGAATTAGTGAGATCATCGATAAAAAATATTTTTGTCAATGATTTAAATAGCCAAGCAATGAAATACACTTGTGTAAATCTTCATAGTGACGACTTTGACTCTTGACAAAGTGACCCTCGTCATTTTCCATTTAATATTAAATAATATTATTAGTAAATCAACGATAAACAAAATAAAACTGCCCTAGTATAATACCATTAACGACATTGTAAACTAATTATTTTATTTTTAAGTCTATAAATTTTAGATAGTTCAATATAATATCGCTGCATGCACTGTTCGCCGATAAGATTTCCAAATATTCTTCAGTTCGCTGTGTTCTACACAGTGGACTCTATCTACTCAAAATACTATACATTTTTTTAACATTTCAAATCACAAATTGAAACCCTATTCAATACGACAAGCCTTTGGCCTGGACTGACACAAGATCGAAAAAAAATATTCATAATCTAATTTTAGTAAATAAAATCTAAAGTACGCAACTGTATCTGTATATGTGTATCTCAATTATCCAACTGAATAATTTTAAATCCAGATTTTTTTTATTATGAGAATATAAAATAAAAACAATGGCACTGATTTAATAACACAGAAGTGACATATATAAGATTTTCTTAATTCAATAAAAGATTGTGAATGTTGAATGCCTGGTGGATCTATGGATATAGAAATAATAGTGGTTTTCTATGTCTCACAACATAAGTATTTGATAAGTGGAAATACTAGAAAATTTAAGTTACGTCATTATCTGTGCGAGTCGGAACAAATTGTTGAAGTTTCCCCATTCTACAGAAATGCTTGTATTCTCATGAATATTGTTGTTAAAAAAACCTAAAAGTTTGAATTGTAATCAATCAAAAGTTCATGAAAACGCAGAAGTGATGAAGATGTTGCATTTTTGTCTGTTCCAACCAGAATGATCTAATATGGCCAAAAAAGACGATGATTCTTTATAATAAACATCTGGATAGGTTTGTATATTTTTAGTTTCATTGTCAGATTCTCTAATGAACATTTCAGCTGTTCGATTTCAAACCTTTTTTGTAATTCTGTTGTTACTGTGTTAATGCATGAACTACTACTGAATTTTGATGTAAAATCAACGTATTTCAATTTGAAACACTTGCTAGGTTTTGAAATTGGACAGCCGATTTCTTGAAAGTACAAAGTGGTATTTTTCGTTTGTTATTGTTAAATTTTAAATTTATGGGAATCGAAATATGTAATTGATTTTGTAGGTGAAGAATATAGTAAAGAACGAAATATATATTGTAGAATCTGGTTTTCGATGAGCTTATGTGATTTGTAGCTGGAATAAGTCATGAATTTAGGTGAATTTAATTATTTATAACAGAATCTTTTATGACTAAAAAAATTTTAGAATGATATGGTTTGCAATACATAGATATTTCCTTAACATCTACCTTAATTTTATTCAAAATACTATCATTACAAAAATAATAAAATTAAATGACACAATTAGTTCGTAATCTGGAAAGATTACATAAATAAATTGATTTTCAAATGCAATCAAGTGAAGTTAAAAAATCAGTACAAGACAATAGATAATTTTTTGCAGACTATGTAAACTTATCCAGAGCCAGGTCAAAAACAGGAGGAAAAAGGGCATCGGATATCTGAAGTAATTAAGAAATCAATCTAAAATGGATCCTCAAAAGTATTAGAAATAAATTTTTAATACGCATTGTTTACGATATATTTATTAGAAAACATATCTAGTAAGGGTTAAGGTAATTTTATAAACTTGAATATAACAAATCATCGAACTATTACAGCACGTTTGCGTATTTCAGAAATAGATGGTGTTCCAAAATACCTTACCTTGAATTATGTCATAATACATTGTAATGTAATGAAAAGACAATATATTATGATATAATATATTCAAGAAAATGTCTATATTGATGTAAATAAATATGCTGAGAATGTAAAATATTCATTTATAGATATACAAAAATAAACATTTATAAAATGCATTTGCTTTTCAATTTAAAATCAGTATCCATATTACTATATTATATAAGTAATGTACAGTGGATCAAATTACTCTCCATAATAAAAAAGTCATAAATATAAATAAAAATAAAAGGAGACATCCGAGTTATCGTTTTTGATGGGCTACATGTTCATAAAGAGTATGCAATGCATATGTGCCCAATCGATTAAATAATTTCCCATAAAGAGATTTTTGGGAAACTATGTGTCAAAATAAACATTCAATTCTGTTCGCAGTCACGAGATCCATATGCTCCACACGCAGAGTGAAAAGGATGAAAAAATAATACTTCGAAATAATAGCATTTCATGCTTTTAATTAAAACAGATTTTATCTGATAACTTATTTAATTATTTTTCCCCAATTCATCAAATAAATTTTGTACTGTCAAAATGACCTTAATTCAAGGATTAATGGCAAAAATTATGAGTATTACATATTTATTTAGTTAATCGAATTTATTTTCGTAATTGTCCACCGTACTTATTATAGGCAACTTTAATAAATTATATAATAGCAATAAGTAATTATTAATTCGTTTATATCAATAAAAAAATATTTTTGGTATTCTTTAAAAATATTTACTATTTTGGTATTTTTAACCGTCATTGATCAACATAATAGGTACATATTTTAATAAGCACCTAAAATTCGAGACAATTTTAGGTATAGTTAATATATCAAAGACAATCTTTTTGGCAATAAAGAAATAATCTCTGCGAGGAATAGTAATAAATATATAAATACTTGCCTTATGAGGCCAATGATTTTATATTGAACTTAAAATATAATATAATTGCTCTTAAATTATATTTTTAAGATATTAATTAAAAATATACATATCAGAAATAAAAAGTAAGTAAAAAAAAATGCAGTAAAATTTCCAACATACTCTCAATTTTATCAAAATTCGTCAATCATATTTTACGATAAATGGCATATAGTTTCAAAATTTGTTAACTTCATTCTTCCTCTTTTGGTATAATTCTATCGAAGGTTTGAGACTAGGTTGTGGTATATTCAAAATTTCTGGAGCAGTTATCTTGGATCACCAATACTTTAGTCACGGAGCCACTCATGTAGCCAATATAATGCACCTTTTTACCTGTGTTTTGAGTTGGAATAAATCATACTTCTCACTGCAACAAAATATGGCTGACATTTATAATTATTCTGCGTTTGGTGGTGATTATAAATTATCATTATAATTGCTGATTCAACAGTACAAAGTGGACTTACATTTGATCAACCAGAATTTTTTTCTGCCGTGGAAATGATTCTCAAATTCCAACTTGAATACAAGTCACTTAAATTCCATGGCCAAGAGAATATTTCTCTATCTCTGGGGTATTTTATTACTATCACCTAGTTGGTGTATTTATTTCATGAGTTCACTGTTGCAGTGATGTTTGCATACACCTCTATGATTGATAGAATAATAAATTAAGCGAAGAATTAATTTTTTTCTTAAGTTGCGGGCTTGTCTCAAAACTTTATTATTGGTGATATGATCAGCCTAGAAAATCATTAAACTGCACAATATAAACTCCATATAAATATGAACACATTACAACAGGCATTTTGTTTAGCCAAAAATCCAAATATTTTTAATGTTATATCAATCTGAAAACAGTTGTTATTTAGATCCATATACTTTCGTTAAGGATAGTATTATTATGAATTTACCTAGTTATCAAACTATATGTTTGATCGATTTCTGATCAATAAATCAGCAGACAATCAACGAATACGATTCAACTGCCGTATATAATTATTCATTTACTTAAATAAAATTATTAATTAATTTATATAGACGGAATAAAATAAAACAATTAATGGGCGAATAATCACAAAAAAATAAGCATGACTTGCATTTATCGTTATTAAAAGTATTACTATAGGAATTAAGGCTAAATTTCATCAATTCCATGTAGGGTTTTTGGGTTATTAATTATACATTATAATGTTATAGATAAACTTCAGGAATTCAAATATAGAGCCGCCATTGAATACTCACTGTGTGTTGAACAAAACACATCAAGCTGAGCCTCTTCAGTGGCAAATGTACTAACCAACAACGGATTGATAATCAAGCACAAAAATAGTGAATGTTTTCTATTGTATTTTGTTATATAACTCAGTATATTGTTTTGCTCACTTATATTGGTGTTTCACATTTCTTTTTTGCTCACTTTAGTTAGTGTTTTTATACAATGTTTTTCATGGCAGCTCTTTTTGATATGCTCCCTGTCAAAATATATCGATGAGAATCTTATGAGGCTATATCATCTCAAACATTTTCTTAATTTGTTATATCATTAGAAATTAGTTACGTGTTACTGTTCTGTCTGAATTTGGTGATAAATGTACCTGTAAAAATACGTGAATATTTCACTATTTTATATAATTTAATTGTTTTATTATATTATTTAGAAATTTGCTTCAT
This sequence comes from Rhyacophila evoluta, assembly GCA_022683975.1. Lineage (NCBI taxonomy): Eukaryota > Metazoa > Arthropoda > Insecta > Trichoptera > Rhyacophilidae > Rhyacophila > Rhyacophila evoluta. Next base: position 7,900 of record JAGVSQ010001469.1, on the reverse strand, counting down.
GTTTAGAGGATGAGACCTCTAGGAAATGGACATAATCCGTTAACATTTCATAACTAACAAATAGCTAACAATTTATAATCCCAAACTAAAATCTTAAATTGCGATTTATCAGTAGATATTTATTAATCTCTCATTCGCTTTAGTACAATCATAATAATATATATTCTTAGTATGCTAATTTTTCAAAGCAAAACAGCTTTTAACATCGTAAATATCTATCCATTGTTGGCCATTTTTGATTACCTATGTCGTCATCATCAAATAACACATAAGAAAATATGTGTTGAGCATATTTAAGGGCCACCATAGGCTATACCTAACTCTAATGTCTATTATCTATGGAATTTTATCTACGCAAGCAACATTACAACTAAAAAATTCAATAAGTTACAACATATATTTATTAAATTACTCTTCGAAACACTTGTGTATTCTTAGTTTGACTCAATTCTCGACGTAATGCATATATATTTAACAAAAAATTTACGTTTTCAATTCACTATTTCAATGTTTTATATTTATATTGTGATTTATTGCTTTAAATTCATTTTTTATAAAATTAAAATGACCCTAAATGTGTGTCATTGTAAAACGGCAACATACCGTCCACACCACCTCAAACTCATCGGTATGTGCTCAATGCATGCCGTTGTAAAATTATCACTTTCACGGTAATATATTTTATCAAGTGGCACCACCTTTTTTTCTTTCATGAATGTCAAATATCACTTATGCTTTGACAAAGTGAAGACGTGCAAAGAGTACCAGATATATTTTTTGACGAAAATAAAATCATGCATTTCAGGGTTATAATATGTTCTGGTTGGATTTCATTTGTTTTGAAAATTTACTGAGCCATTTGATTTATGAACTGATTATTTGTGGATTCTTAATGTAAAAAGAACACATTTATCTTAATATTTATGCTTAAGGATTGAAAAAAAAATAATTTGAACGAAAATGAATGGGCCGATCTAGATGTTTCATCCATTATATTTTGACAGATAGTAGTTCCACCAGGAAAGCTCATTATCTGAATAGAAATAGATAGATTAACATACAGAATGTCTAAGATATGCACTTCAGCCGTTCAGATGTTACAACTTGACAGTTCATTCTTTTTTCTTGATCTTGAATATACAAATAGGAATCTGAATGACATTTATAATGTTAAAGATTCAAATCAAACAAAGACACACAGCATTCGAAGAGTCGTATTACCATCAAAAATTCGTTAAACATTGTCAGCACTTCACAAAGAAGACATATAAAAGTGCAGACTCCTTTAACATCACATACCGTAATGGGCTCGTTACAAAACAGTTAATTCATAAGATTATAGGTAATCGTAACACTAAATCTAAAACTCTTGCGAAGAATACAATATCTTAATACAAAATTACACACAACTTCAACTTTGCAGGTTGTTATTCCCACGAAAACAGACAGTACTATCAATACTGGCAACATTGTAACTCATACAATGTAAACATAAATATAAATATGTCTTAGGCGGGCATTAAACGAAAATATTTATGTGAAAGTCAAATCATGATGGGGCATATGAAAATTGTGTAATGTGATAAAATAAAAAAATGTTTGTCATTTTTTATTTTATTCTCATATTTATGTGTTTCTCTTTTTGATAGCTATTAAAGAATCCAAAATGACGGATTGAACACAGATGTTGTGACACTAATTTGATATTTTAAAATCAATACTGAATGCAGAATTCATGTTGGTACTAACATACGAATATTGCTGTAAATAGTGCAATTTTAAAAACCCATGAGGCTTTTCAGATATCAAAGGTCAACTGAATTCTATTGAAAGTGATTTTGACAGTGCGAGATTCTTTAATCTCGTACAATATCCATGATAATATACTTTTACAGAAAATATACCAGTATTAGTCATCATGATTATATGAGCATAAATATTATCGCGTAATAGACCTCTTATAACATAGTAACTTATGTTATAATTCAAAATGTAAGCTGTAAGTGGTGATCAGTAGTCTTCGACCACCTCCATCTGGAAAGCTTTTAGTGGAGTTCTTGACGATGGCGGACGAAGTCTCCCTGATGAACTTCGGTTGTTTGAACCTTCTTCATCACTGCTCGAATTATTTCCGAAGTCTGCTAAGCGACGAGCTGGTGAATCACCGAAACGCATATCATCGTCATCGTCCTAAAAACGTAAAACTCTCAATTAATTGCTTAGTTCTTAGTTTATTATCGGATTGAATAATGATACTATTAAAGCAATGGTTAGTGTGCTAATTATTTTTGCCATGTTTAGCTGATTTGGATAAAATTTTAAATATGAAACCTAGCATCAAAATATTTTGGTATTATGTATCGATGACTATTCAAAGATATCTAATTTAATATAAATTATTTGAGAAAATATTTCAATAATAAATTTAAATATTTACAAGAATAATCAAATTTATTGCAGTTCATGAGCTGAATCAACATACTCATGAATAAAATATACTGAATTTGTAGCTATAGAATCGAGTACATTAATCAGGAATACTGAATACTGAAAGAAAGAACAAGCACACTAGCCATAGATAAATAGAATTTTTGCATTTTTACATGATTCTGAAAAATGATTTCTAGAATGGTGTTGATATTTCGACATTATGAGATTTAATTATTAAATTAAAAATATTGTCAGTTTCCTACAGTTAGTTTTAGCATGGTCACCCTGTCACAGTAAATTTTTTACCATATCGAATAGATGACAGTCTATGGAGATTTTTATGTGGTGGGATAATCACTGCCTGATGATATGGACAATATTGGTAAAAGTAAATAGATAAAATATTTTTAAAGTTCAGAATTCTATATTATGAGTATGACTTGATAAAAATCCTCTATTTATGATTATAAATTAGCGAAATTCTTTGGAGTGATTTTTAAAATTATTTTTAATTTATTCTCCACACATAATAAATCATAATGTTCATCTATTTGCTGCGCCAAATGATATTTAATAACTAGTCTTATTTTTTAACAAATAGTAAAAATGTCTCAATAATAAAATTGAATTATAATTCCAAGAAAACATTTTGAAGATGTATTAATAGCCTTTCACTTGTTTCTATTATTTAAAAAGTCAGAAATATATGTTTATTAAACATTGTACTTATAATAAAACAATGTCGGATGCTGGTATCTTTTTTCAATGGCAATTTCCATCAGTACTATGCCAATTAAAAAAAAAATTATAAAAATAAGAAGGCCACGATGTAAAAATCGTAATAGCTATCAATGATTTTTTTTTATTTTCTGTAGAAGTTTAATTCAATATAATTATTTTAATTTATAAGATAGAATTCTACTATAAAATACAGAATCAATTAATTAAAAAAAATATCATGTTTCTAATCACAGTATATTTAATATTATGATACCTACATGCAACACAAAAAAATTTACAAATAATTTCACAAATCATAAAATTGAAATATTAATATGGCTTACACTATTTACACAAGTAAATATAATTTCTTATTAAATCAGTTTCGGTTGAAAATTTGAATCGATAAAACCGATCTGATTAAAATTTTAATATTGTGGAAATAGAAGGTAAATAATTTATTATTTCAATATTAACAACTTAACAACTAGGAATGTATAACATAAGTAATAAAGCCGATTGTAGAAATGCATTATTATTCATATTGATTTTAGATAATAAATAAAAAATAATTCTACATAAATAAATAGGTAACATGCTAAAGTATGGACTGTCTATTCCATTCGCCAACAATAATGTAAATTACCTGAAAATAAAATGAAATGTTTAAAACCTAAAACATAAATAATTCATATTAGAAAAAATCTATGAAATAAAAATTATTTAACCTGAAAAAAGCATAGCTAATATAAATAGTATTTCATACTTTTGAAGTCTCAACCACAGATGGCAGGAACACCACCAAACATTAAATGATCAAAAATGAAAAAAAAATTCTGCCGATACAAAAACTAGTTTTTAATTGATTTATGTACAATAGAATGTTGATTAAGCTGGATTTAAGAGTTAATTTTAATCGTTTTCCAACTCTATTATCTATCATTTTAGACAAAGCCTTGGACTAACAAAAATAATTTTAACTCCATTTATATACTTTTGATTACATGAATAAATTTGCTTTATGACAACACATGTCTCTCAATTAGTCCAGATAATCAACATTATATTGTTTATGGAAATTATTAATTATAATTAGAAATAATAGTTTAAGATCAAATTAAATAGTTTATACAACACTCAATTAGGTAAATTGATAGTGTATGAAACAAAATGATCAAATTGTATGTGTTTAAAAACCTCAAAAGGTTGGAATACGCTGTCAATAATAAAATTAACATGGTACTAAATTAAGCAGTATAAAAAAAATATTACCCTGACATGCATTAGTTGTTAATAGGTATTAAAACATTTATAATAAAGAAGATAAAAAATAATTAAAAATATTACATATTTTAATGTATACTCTGAAAAATAAATCTAAACGAAAGATTGTGCGGGAAAAACTTATCGATGAATTCTGAATCGTAACTATAATATAGACATGCACGAACATAAAAAAGGTATGGAAATTAATATAAAATTACAGTTGGGTATTAAATCTACTTTTGAGATATTGAGTGCAATTTAATTATATCAAAATGCAATGTAAATTGCAGTTGCGTTTCATTTTATTGATACCGGTCCTACCAGATGGGATTTTATTTTTTTTAGTTTGGAAAGTTTTAATCCATGAAGGTGTTTATGAAGAGCTAAATACATCATTATCACTTTCATATATTACAGGTAACTTCTATATACAATCACTAAGTGCAATAAAACTGGAAGAGTTTTGTCAGCATTTTATTAAATTTAATTATTCTCAATGTCTCAATACAATGTCTAAGGTGTATCCCAAAAAGTTTCTTTTTTACCAGATGTAGGGGGTCGATATTGTCGTGTTGTTTAGTGGCCTACTTCTTATTAGGTCTATCTCTAGCGATAGACGCAGGGGGCGGGGCCCTCTTAGCCAACTCCGTCTTGGGCCCCGGCAAAGGGGCTCCTCCACCGTATTTTGAGCCCGATCCCTGTAACTGTAGCGTTAGAATCAAGGAAAGAAAGTCCATATCCATGTTGGATATGGTTGATAGATGAAGCATGATATAGCAGAGAAGATCAGATATTTTGAAAAAGTATGTAACAAGAAGTAGACTGGATTAGTATTTTACGATTGTGATTTATGATACACAGAAAAAATGTCAAAATAAAGTGATGCTGACTATTGATCATCGTTGAATGACGCATGAAAATTAATTTTGCAGCCTTTAATTTCACAGTTTAATTATAACTTGACTTATAAAATAACTTCAATGAACGTAGTTGAGAAGTCTACCGTGTGAATAAGCTACTTGTTGCAGAATAACAGAAAACATTACATAATAGTATGTTATAAAGATTGATTAATATTTTCACTCCTGGTGTATAACCTTAACAATAAATGGTTTAATTACTTAATTTACTGGAATCTGTAACCCTGGTTCAGATTAATTTATGATACATTAAGTGGTGGGAGTAAGAAGGACTATAAAACTATTATAATTTATAATCAAACTGTATAATTTAGAGATTTTAGTTTCAGTATTCGAAGATCAGTTTGTGTTTTGCCATGATCTAATCGCAATGTTAGAAGCTCATTCCAATTTATTCCACTGTAAAATCAGTTTTAAATCTAACTCAATACAGCAAGACAAATTATTTATATGATAACCAAATCGCTGAACAATTTTCATCTATCATATTAATATCACATTTGTGACATAGACTTGACATCAAAATTCTGTTTTGACATTGTTTTTAATTTAGTTATTGCTCTAATTATAATTTGACTGATTGTTAGTGAAAAGTTAATTTATTTATATTTATCGAATGAATAAATATATGTTATGATATTTTAAATATATTTTTACTGTGATATTCAACTAGAAATATATATTTTTGATTTTTTATTACATATTTGATGATATATGGATATTGTTTATTTGATAATCCATAATTAGGTCTGTTCTCAAGTAAGAGAAAAACTCGAGAACGGACCAGAAATAATTTAGTTCCGAATTGCAAAAGCTTTTGATGAAAACTAATTTTATATTTTTGGTGCTATTAAAAACTACTGTGTCTGAGTTTGTATGAATAGTGGGTGCACGAAAGTAATTAATTTTCTAAAGAAATTATCAATTTGAAGTAGACATAAGTGATAACACTATTTTATATAATAATAAAGATTTTATGTCATAGTATTAATCACTTTTTAATGCCATCGCATTCATAATTTTTAAATATTATCATAATTTATTTCTTTTGATATAGCTTTGTTAAATAATGTATGAAAAGAAAAGGGTAAAAATCAGGAATCGAGAACCTTTTAAGTGCTAAAATTCTTTTGAACCTATAACACTGAAAACCATAATTTTGCTAAATAATTTAAATTTTTCATAATTATTTTAAATGAAAAAAGTAAAAATTCTGATACATTGAAAGCTTTATCCACCATCTTTAGATAAAAATGATAACATATAACTCTACCACGATATAGTAGGACTCTCAAGAAATCGTTTTTTTTTTCTAGAATTTTTAATTTAGCATTCTCATTGTTCAAAATGAGTGGACCTTAGAAAAAGTAACAAAAATATTGTGAAGAAATAAGAGCTACAGATTGGCATTCGAAGAGTACATCTGGCTCTGAATACAAAGGTTCTCAATCCCTAACATAGATAGATGTTGAAGAAGTGAGACGTTTAAAATGTGGGAGGCGTCCTTACATCGAAGTCGCCGATGGTGAAACGAGTCCCGCTGGTGTCGAGTTGTGTTCCTGGAGAGTAGTCAGGACTCATCACCTGAACATCATCAGCAGCAACAGCATCGGAGTACGCAAAAGGAATACAGAAGCAGTTTTATATTAAGGATAAGGTGCAGCCCAACAGTGTTAATTGCAATGAACATAGTTAATGGGATTGGGATCAATTAGATTATTACTAAAATAGCTGTTATAGTTTTAACTCTCTTGAATATATTTGTTGCTGTGATCTCGATTTGGAACGTAACAATATCCCTCTTAGTAAATTAATATAGTAATGTCTTTTTGTTTATTTAATTCCGAAACATAAACAATATCAAGGTATGAAGGATGTTTCAAAGAACGCTTTCTTTTATGCAGAAATCAGATGTGATTTTATAAATATGGTTATGGTGTCATGTGAAATAATTTAAAATGTCACAATACAAACTTTTTATTTCACATTTACATCATAAATTTCAAAATTTCGCACTATAATGTTGCACAAATTTTTTTAAATTGTAGGTTTTGCTGGCAGGGAACAAATATTAGTAAAAGTTTAATAGATAGATATTAACATCAAAGCTGGTTCTGGCGATTTATTAAAACTTGTTAGTTTTTAATACATCCATTATAATATCTTGAGAAAAATATCTACAGCCATCAATAAAAACTGACGAACCTTCGTACCAGCAAAATAGAAAACATAACCTAAGAAGACGGTGAGTCGACAGATGTAATTTTGTTCAACCTACAATTTGTCAATTTAAAGAGTATACATATCAGGAATGAAAGATCATATTCCATCTGATGAAATATTTATTATCTAGCATTAACACCATTCATAAATCCAGCATCGAACAATAGTTGAATTTCCTTCTTGGTAAAAATGAATTTAAAATGTTTTATTTTTTAAAAGAAATTTTATATTAAATAATATATAGAAAATGCCACTAATTAAACATAAATTTAGGTAAAAAGTCAACTAGATATGTTTATTGAACGTCAGAAAATCCAACATGGCGGCTGACAAGAAATATA
>JAGVSQ010001468.1:0-29178 GCA_022683975.1 Rhyacophila evoluta | reverse complement strand
CACCAATATTTAACAAAACTTCACTAATTTAATGTGTAATTTTCTGTTTTCGGGGTATATAAAATATATAAAAATATAAAAAGTATTTTGCATTTTTCCAAAACAAAAAAAATTCTCTTGACACAAACATTTTTAAATTTGACTCTTAATAACTCTTTACATTTCTATAAAAAATTTGTAAAGTTAAATAACAAATAAATAATGAAAAAACTAAGTATATGAATCCAATAAATTTTGATAATGCTGATTTATAACCAACTATCTTACTTAATTCGGTACAGAATGTACTTAAAGTAAAAATATATTTACATTGTTCTATATTTTTGAGTAAAAATATTTTTAATTCGGAACAATCTTATTATATATTAGATGTTGTAGTAAATACTTCATTGATCCCTGTGTTAACAATAGGTTATAATGCAATATTAAATATCGGCTTTATCTAAATTGCTTGATATAGTTTAGTTGCAGTCTCATAAATATTAGAGTACTGTATTACAAATATATTTTTTTAAATATCCATTGTTCAAAATAAAAACCTTTTAATATATATTTACTTTTTATATATAGTTATTATTCATTTTATTACGTTAGCAAAAGTGTCGAAGCAATTAATATTTCTTTTTAATTAATAGTCTTATAATTACATTTAAAAATTAAAAAAATATAATTCGTAAATAAATCAATACATCTTTGTAATTATTATGTTAAAGATGAAAATCCACAACAGATGTATTTTTGTATTGTCTCGCATCTGAAAATGAACGAAATCTGTTTAGTAGACTATATATAAACTACGGAAATTAAAATTACCAACTGAAAAGGTTCCTCTTAAGTAAACTAGGAAGTAAACAAAAGTGACAAGAAACTAAGGTACTACGTAGAAAGACACATACAACAGTTGAGATGTACGCTTGATGAAATGCTGACGCTTTGTAGAGGTACGATGTCCACACTGGACTTGTCCAATATCCTTGAGCATATTATAGTCATGGGCTTCTTGGTAACTTCGTTGAATACAACCTGTATTTGGTATTTCGCGATGCCAACAATAAAAATGGTTTAAAGAAATAGTAGGTCATGCTAGGAACCTTTCAGAAGACATATTCCACATTACATATATATAAGTTTATAGAAGTATCTTCTTCGTAGAATTTACAAAGAATGCAATTCTTGTTCGTTTATTTGCGAATTTCAATACGTCTTGTTGCGGACGGGTGTCGTTTTCCGACAATTCCAATAAAAGCTCTCCGGCAATATTCAGCGAATTCTATGTTCACTTCAGAAAGCTTTTTCTCTGGGCTGAGTTTCTATATAAAGAACTATTGACTTTGTTACAGGAAAGCGTGAGATTTTTTTGCAGATAGTGTAAAATTTCTTTTATTGATAAAAGTCTATGCTATAGAAAATGTGTCAACACTATTAACTTATATCGAGAATTAGCTGCACTATCATTTGATGTAAATACTTACTAAATATACTATAAGTAAGCATATTAAAAGACCACTACTTTTTCAATTTTCATTGTTGATTCTATTGAACATTACGAACAAAATAAGTGAGCTTCCACGGCGTGGTTGATTATCAATAATACGTACTTAAGTATAACAGTTTGAGTTAAGTAATCATGTTTAATGTATATTTAATTAGGCTCTACGTTTGATTATTATTGAATGCTTTAAATATAATGATTTTTAAAACAATTTTTCATAATATTGTGATATTTAACGTTAATTAAAAATATTATAATACTTATTTATTGCCACACAATGCAAAAAAGTGCGTAATTAACAAGTTTACCGATGCGTGTTTTTGATGCGAACATTCCTGTGGTCGTTTTTCATTTTTTTTTTTTTTTAATTAATGTAAGAGGCGAAATTTTATACCTTTTAATTTTCATTTTTCTATTTTATACTATTTTATTATCAACGGCTAAAAACAAGAATCTTTATTTTCGCGCTAATGTTATATATTAATTAATCGGTCGCAGCCTTTTATTTCGTATATTTATTAAGCAAGAATATTTGAATTTTGATGATTTCTATTACATACATAAATTCGAAATTAAATATAACAGTAAATCTAGCATTTGAAACGATTTAATAATTTTTTATTCAATCCGATAAAATAAAACTATGGGCATTTGCATGAAGTTTTTCTAATAATTTATAGCGATCGTTGTTTTTACAAACGGTTCAAAATCAACACCAGCTGAATCATCATCCTTGGCAATTAGGTAAACACTGACAATGGCTTTTGTAAATCTCTTAATTACTGAAGTTGAAACAATTTCTGCCTTTGGAATATTAATGTATACCCGACCAAAAGTAAATCGTGAGATTTGTAATATTTCAAATTCAAAATAGAAACGTGAATGCCGCGCCGAAGCTATGTGCATTTAATTTCGTCTTTGAAACAACAGAAATATTTAAATTTTGTGGTAATTGTTGAAAGGTTTTGTATAACTGTAAAAGTTACCTTCTTGAATTATAATCAAATTCTAACATTAATAAATTATAATGATGGGTATCAACTTGTCGCTATGCATTTTAAATTTTGTGATTGCAGATTGGAACATCGCACCTTCGATAAAATCTATTTTCTCATGCATATTTGTATAAAAATGAATTTTAGATAATTTATTTAACATAAGTAATAACGTGAAATATACTAATTTTGTTGTACAATACAAAATTAATTCATAATAATATAACTCTGCCACTCTGGCAGTTAGTTTGTACGTTCCTGATGACTACCTGAAAAATAAATCGAGAACATCATTTCCTTTTTATTTCTAAATGCAGAACTAACTTGCCAATAGTGATGCCTGAATGTCATCATTGATGACATTGATGACATTGATGATGAAATCATCTTTGTTATTGATATCTATTATCCGTGTTAATGTAAGCTTAAATGGATGCTATTGGTATTATTAGAATAGGATATGTCTAACTTTCTTGGTAGACTCTCTTCATTTTCTTTGCTATGCAATTTTTTACATTCAAATAATTAAATTAACTAACCATGTTTTAGGAAATAAACTTACAATTAAAAATTTGAGAGAATACATAGTTTATATCGAATCTCCCAATCAAAGCGATACTAGTTCTCTAGATTAAAGGAAAAGTCATATTAAAACTTCGAATATTTTCTAGGAGCAAAATTACATATATATATATTCAAGAACTTTTAATTTACTGCACCACACGTATAGAATATGTTTATACCTTTGTATTGGTACGTGTGACAATATATAATAAAAATATATTGCAATCAATAATCGGTACGTATTACATAACAGTTTTTTTGTATTAACAAATCAAAATATTGTTGGTTATCAAGTCCATGATCTATTTTTTGCAATGTATTAAAATTCATCTGTTTACCAAAAACTTTAGTTTATTAATTCCTGGAATGATTGGCAGTACATTAGCGTTCATATTAAAATAAAATGTGTCATACAAAATGTAAATTTTTGTTTTGAAAATATTAAACCAATTTTTTAAAAATATGTTGAAGTTTCAAGTTAAAATACGTATTGATTTTTTCTAGAGATATAATCAAGTTTACAAAAAAGTATTCTGACATTAAAAGCTCTATTGTAGGCTGGCAAGGATAAAGTAAATTATGTTTCAGCCAGTGTTTTCTTTGAATTCAGAAGAAAAGTACATATAAAAAATAGACCGTAGCAAATTCATAAATTTGAATGTTGTAGGATAAAATACGTTTTCAGTAAAACTTTCATAAGAGTTCATTTAAAGTGTCTTACTAGCGCGAATCTTTGGTAATATGTAATATGAAAATGAAATATTGATACTGTACGATACATTCACGTTCGTAAATATTTAAAACGTTATCAATATAATTGTTTGACATACATATCATATAAAGATTTGATTTAAGCCATAACTAAAGTGTTCACCAGAGAGTATATTTATTAAATTTTTGAATGCTAAACGACAATAAAGCATTGTTTGTGATAGCAGCCTAGCGACAGGTGCTAAAGTTCTGTTGTATGTCTTTCTATATTGCTTTTATTTTCGAAATATTTTGCATAATAAGCTATTGCTGTGCTAAATCGAAGATACATGCTAAAAAAATTAATATTTTGATTCGTCAAAAATAATTGTAAATAGAATTCATTTCAGCCGAGACTATGAAGTTTTGAAAACCATAAAATGTAAAGTAAGACGAATAAAGCGTAGCTCACACAGAGCAAACTTTAAAGGAGGCACAAAAAAGTCTATTCAATGATTTTGGGCTGAAATTAAAATAATAAATAACCAAAACTTGATGTGTATGAAGATTAAAACTGGTATTTCATTTATCTATCTATATAAATTTAAAGATAGATCTAATATGAATTTAAAGTTATTTTGAAAGAAGAAAGTTGAGTGTTTTTTAGTCGCAAATTTCACAGCCCATTTTTTCAAACGTAAAAGCTAAATTTAGATATCAATTCTGCGTTTGCAGCGTATATTCTTTTGATAGCTTTATGTTAAAGTAGAGAAATTGTGAATATCAAAAAAAATATTTTGAAAAAAAAACTGTGGGTTACGTTCTGTTTACGTTTGATAAATAATCTAAAGGTTTAAGCGGTGCGTGTTTACATAGTAAATGCAAGAAGCGTATTGCGTCACTGAACTATCAATTTTAGTTATTATGAGCTTTCTGTGTCCCTGAACGCATATTAGACAGATATATCGATGATAAAAGCTTCGATTCGGGTCAAGTGCGTACTTTTGCTAACCTTTCTGTTTTGTATCTTACTGTACGTGAATACAAAACGACCTTTAAAGGTTGCGTGCTGTATTTCTTTCACGGCCTTGAACGGTAAAAACTATTTTGCGCTTGAAATCGTTTTATGTGACGATCCACCTTTCTTTGCAAACCGTTGAATAAATGACCGTGAACAGTTTGGTTTTTTATTTCTTGTCTCGCTGGAGTACTCGGGAATGATCACAGTCTAAATTTGAATACAAATTGAGGCGTTCATACAGCGCTTAAACGTTTCACTTTTCAAAAAAGCACCACTAAAAAGCTTTTCAGCGAAAAACGATTATTTACAAGGTTGTGAAAAATTTCCTCACATTCTATGTATATAATATTGATTGTATATTAGTTTAAAAGCACGTCATCAGTAACATTGTAGTATAACAGTACACAATAACAATACCAATGACATTTAATATCAAATAAGATTTTTTCAAATCTGTTTTTGAATATAATTACATAAACATGCTCGAAACGATTTGGATATATTATATAATAGCTTAAGTATACACATACAATGTTGTAATACAAACTGATTGATGTATTTTATGGATATGTTACGTTTGTTTTGATGTCACTAAAAATATGTAATTGAATGTAAATATACACAAAACATTATCTACGTTAAAAGCTTTTTTAAGCAACCTTGTATTTATCATAAGATCAGTATATTCATAATTGTAAAAATATAGGTTGAATTTTAGATTGAATATTCTATCAAAATAGTAGCACATATTATTTGACTAATTTATTAAGAACTTATAAAGATTTTTTTACTAAAAATATACTTATACTTATTTTATTGTGTTCTTAATTTAAATAGTTTAAAAAATAAATATAATAAAAAAGCTCTTCATTACAATCGTACTGAGATTTACGAATATTAAATTCTGAAAATTTAATCTTCGCCATTTTAAATTTAATGCTTATGAATTACTGAAAGAGATAATGTTAGCTTTTTGGCAATTTTGTTTCAGCGCTACGAATACAATGACAATATTTGCCTCATAAAGTGTAAGGTTTACTTTTAATTACTTCAATGTATTTACCAAATACACCTTCAAGGTAATTAAATATGGGGTTTCTCTTCAACAAACTATATTACCTGGAAACATATTTTGATAGGAAATTAATTAATATAAATTTTCCTGTAGGTGCCCAAGTAGTTACTTATCTTTTTATGATATCATGTTGATTTCTGGTGAATTATTTGTACGTTCCCGGTTACAATCTGTTAAAATGTATATTTGAATTATATATGTGATCTTAAGTATAAGATATATGGGTATATTTAAAGTGTAGCCATTTATAAACTGCATCTCATGGAATATATAGTTCATAGTCTTCAAAACGTTTATATCAGCATTTATGCTACATTGGTTCAATCACTATAATACTTATTTAGAACAATTTTACAGTAAATCCATTAAAAGAACTCGTTTATAAATTGAAGGCTGAAATGTCTGTAGAGTATATAATTAAAAACAAATAAAAATAATAAAAAATACATAGTATGTATTGTTAAATAGAAGTTGATTTGTTTTCTTAGTTTCGTTATTGTCACTTTAAGAAAGTTGGTTAGAAATTAAATAATATATATTTCATACCATGTTTGTTTCAATAGTTAAGCATTTAGATCTATACGTCGTGAAAATGTCTGCTCCGAAAGTAGAGTATATAGATCTTCGCAATGTGAAGAAAATCATGAATTGACTGATTATTGTTAATATGGGTTCCCAGTTCTGCATTTTCATTTTTTAATATTATTTATAACGCTTATTTATTTTTTCTAAAATTGTGTACTGTCAAGTAATGATTATTTTTTCTTTATTACTATTTTTAGCCTGTTTCCAATTGGTTTATTTTTGCATTTAAAAAAAAAGTGCCCGGCATTATTATTTTATGTACACTGGTGGTGTTAATAATTTCTTATTTTGTGGCAGTAATTAATTAAGTTACACTTTATCTCTCTAAACATCTTTCTTATTTTGCACAAGTATTTTTTTTGAACCTATCGACTACTGTGACTCGATTCTTTGAGAGACTTTTAAGCTCAGAAAGGTCTGACTTTTTTTTGAAGCTTTAAGAATGGTAAAGAAAATCAGACAAGAAATAATGCCCTTTCCTATGTGTGCTCTCTAAAGTATTGGAAGTTAGGTCCTGAAAAACTTTCGCTAGAACTTGAAGTGAGCTTTCTGTAATTACGTCACGGAACACACCTTATAATGAGAATAAAGACGTAGCAGATAGTAGATGAGAAAGTAAATACCATCCATAAGTATAGGCTTATCGTTTTGAAAGAATAAATGGTACAAGTTAGATCGTGGTGTGAATTTAAAACAATATCTTCAAAAGCGACCTTCCATTGTGTCTAAAATAATATATATTTTTAACTTATGTGTACTGTTCTTAAGTTTCCATACATACCGAAGATTGTCAAATAGCAAAAAAAGTTCACAAATGTAGGATGTCTGCATGTTGAGCATAGCGCTCAAAGACAGCCATCGAGTAAGTGAATGAGCATCTACGTGCGATGTTTTAAAATATAATATGTGTGAATTAAATATTAGAATAAAAATCATGATTTCACATCTTGTAACAATAGGTAACAATTATCATTTTGAAAATTTATAAGTTTGGTGTTGTATGCAAGAAATAAATAGAAAAAAACTCATACACAGAGTAATAAACTTACCGAAAACCTCAAATGGAAATCGGTAATACATACATCCCAACTGTAAAACGATATCATAAAAGTAGATTTTAGAGATAATACTGCAATATCGCACAAAGTAAAATTATTGCAGCTTGGAAAAGCTTTTCTAAAACAGGATGCGGCTTGATCAGCTGTTGAACCCATCGGGCCAATCAAATTGGTTATCAACGGAGGAATTCTATTGTTTTAAAAAAGTTTGGCGTCATATGGCACGCGTGATGATTATTTATTCACATAAGTGCTTAACCAAATAAAATTATTCAAATAAATATCGATTTTTAGTTTATTATTGACGCCAGCAAACTTCATCACGTGCCAATCAAAGTATTGGGTAATTTATATTTACTCCTCGTCGAATAAAGTAGATCGCTTCTCGATGTTAGAGTTCTGGTATACGGCTGTTTATGACCAGGTGTAAGGATGGAATGAACGGATGTTGGGTGTATTTAGTAGTGTTTTGATACCGTCTGATGATGAAATTGTATAGTACAAGTATATAAAGAAATACAGTAGTAGTTTATGTCAATCAAACTTACTGTTGTTATATTAGATGATATTAAGTAGATGACTCTGCATGAAAACTCATCTGATTTAAATGCTCATCAGTTCTGTAACGAACCGTATAAATTGAAAAGACGGATTGACAGCGCTACCGTACTCTTTCAATTCAGCGGATACAACATATCAAATTTAAACGTGACGGCCTAACGACGCTTTTCCATTTTACTTCTCGTTTTTTTGCAATTCCTTGTTGAAAATACAGGTTAAAAAATATTTTCGCTGATCGTCGATATACACGAAAGAATTTTACAGGTGTTACTATTATTATTTGTACAATGAAACTGTTATCGGTAAATTTGAGAAACTTATTTCAATGGACGAAAAGGAAATAATTTATCTTCTTTATATTTATATATAATAGGGAAACCAGTAAGAAATCGCACATTTTATGTACCAATATTTAAGTACAGTTTCTGCTTAAACACCCTGAAGTAAACATCTATCTATGTTTTTTTGTTGAAGAACTATTATTGAACATTACTTTTGTAAAATAAATTGTATTTTATTGTTAAGGGTAAAATGTCGATGTTTGAAACTAAAGAACTACACGTAAGACATTGTATGCTGTTTTTTTTTTTTATCACGGCTTAAACGCGATCAATGCCATTAAACTTTAAGCGATATTTATGGCAAAGTGCCGACCGTTTTAGTTTTAAAAATTTAAACCAGGATGAACCTAAATTGGGACGATTCTCAAATTTTGATGAAGAAATGTTAAGATCCATGGTCAAATTCGATCTTTGCCAAATCATTGAAAAACTGCTCAGAAAGTGTTTCCATGGTCACTTAGTCGATCCTGGCACCGTCGGATTATCATTGTTTCCCTTTTATTGAGGACAATTTGAAAAAAAACAATTCATAAATGCGGCAGACGTCAAAAAAAGTATTTCGATTCGAAACCAACATTTTTCAAGAAAAAAGGAATCAAAAAGCTGGCTGGAGATAGTGGCCGATGACGATAAAAGTTACACTTTGTGTCCTAATATTAAAAAATAAGAAATTAATAAAATTTTGTATTTTTCATAAAACACGAGATTTCTCGTTGGTCCCCCAATATCTGTAGAAAATATATTAGGTATGTCCGCCCCGATTCTGATTTCACCATATTTGCTTGTTAGTCAATCGGTGCAGTTTGAAAATATTATAAGCTTACTGCTAAAGTTTTTATTTTAGATCAACCGATTTTTTTTTTATTATTATGTTGTAGTATTTTTGTATAATTTTGATTTCGATTACTATACACATATACATTATTACTGTAGATACATCATTATATTATAAAATAATGAAACCTCTTTGTAGCGATTAAGAACTACTAATTAAAAAAACAATATGTTACATTATTAATTTAAAACTATGGTCCATTTAAAATAAGTAATCTTCAACATTGAAGCTGCATGTTATTTAGTTTTAGTAATTATACCTTATCTTATACCGCTACGTGCTGATAATGATATCAAAACTATTACCTATGAAACTGAAGTTCTCTTAATTCTTACTAAAACTTGTGCAAAAATATGCTTAATAAATTCTCATTTTTTTGGAAAATTCAAAATTTTCGAGTTAACTGAATTATAATTTACATTATTAATGAAATAAATACATAATTGTATGTAAATTAAAAATAAGCGTAGCAGTTTTAAGCACATTAATAATTTTCTATCAAGAGAACTATTAGTTGATTGTAAGCATTAATAATAGATATAATAATTGTTTTCACTTATTTTAATAAGGAGTTAATTCATAATAAACAACAATTCATAGACATACAATAAACACATACATATTTTGTGTCATTTATTAAAAATATTTAAACCCATATATATATATCGTCGTATTGCTGGCAAAAGACGTTAAAGTGAAAAAGTGAGTTTTGAAATAAGAAATTGAGTTTTAATGTTTGATTTTCTCTGTTAAATAGATTTTACGACAATTTCTTAAAGGGTAATCATTAAACCTTAAGAAATTGTCGTAAAATCTATTTAACAGAGAGCCTCGAACGTTAAAAATTGATTATTTCAAAACTCATTTTTTCGTTTTAACGTCTTTTGCCAGTAATACGACGATATATTGTATGAACTTCTAACCTCGTATAACACGGGTTTCCATTATACGATATTTTTGTAGAATCACATAACCTTGTCATACGAGGACTGAGTGTGGAGTAAATTTAGCATTACTGCAAATGATATAAATAATAATATAATATTCCTATTCTGTAAAAATATAAGCAAAATATTATTTCAATTCAATATGTATAACTCTATACGTCGTTACGTCACTATTGAAACAAGAGTCAAAGCCAACCAACGTTCTCATATATTTTTATTCACTCATTTATATTATTTAGTCTTTAAATTAAAAAATCGTCTCGTGTGTGCTTATACAAAACTGCTCTGTTTTGTCAATATGTCAGTATCTATATAGCTCTCAGTTGCAATTGATTCAATTTTCTCTACCGATAAATATCAATCTTGGTCGTGTCATTCTAGAGGACTATGTTGTAATGTTGCTGACAGCAGCGAAATTAAACAATATTGAATTAGGTACTGTACTTTTTTACTGCTTACAATATTAAAACATTGTTTGCTGTCAGTGTCTATATATTCAGCGTCCTGGAGCAAGTAAAATCGACGGGTTTCTTTGTTTTTTGGAAGAGTTCATGTATTTAAAATTCTCAGAAATCAAACAAAATGTTAAATTTATAATGAATATTTTTTGAAATCAAAAGTCAATTGCACACCAATATATATGGGTGCGCGTTGTTTTATTTATTTTTTGTATATTTTATAGAAAATTTAATTGTTTTTTATTTAACATTTTCTTATTTTGCGCCTCCATGATTCATACGCACGGAGCAGTTCGCTTCAAGTGGATCACGGTATCTACGTTACTGTTTCCCGTATACAATATTATAACCATAAAAAATACTGATAGAATCAACTTCGTTAATATATCTTTTCCAGAAGGAAACTTATCTGTCACTGTTGGTTTACGACATATCAACTTATACAGTTATGTTATAATTATCTTCAATAAATAAAACATTTTGTATGTCTATCGTTGGCTTAATTTTTAAGCCAGCCAACTCCATATGTGTAAATTTTTTAGGAGCAAAAATCTTTAGTGAATGTATTTATATCCTACTGCATGGACTTGGCTGGCTTGTGTGGGTGATTTTAGATATTTATTATAACTTTGTGCGTTTTGTGTGAAATAGAAAATTAAAGCTGAATAAAAGGTCATGGAAATCGGTTTTTCGACCATATGTGGAGTTAATTGGTTTGCAGATTAAGCCATCGCTGTGTGATAAACCTTACTTGTCATGATATTAATTATGGTTAACGGCTATACTAGGAATTTAGCTCAATCAAGAAGACATTCTGGCTTATTATTTTCTTTATGATGTATGATAAACCTCTATTATCATGGTTTTCACAAGATTTGGCAAAAGTTTATTGACTGTGATGATAGGACGTTGTCGTGTATTCTTTTCCATGTAAAATATTTATTATTACACACATTTTGATGCTTGCTATCAATACTATGCTAAATGAAAAAATAGTATTTTTGTAGTATATAAAATAATTATTACTCATACCTATGCTATATATAAAACGCTGATATTTCAGTGTTGTTTATGATCTTCGTGCTTGAGAGAAATTTAAAGCTTTTAGAAACATTACCAAATAAAACCATGCCTCTGTTACTTATCTGCCAATAATATATTATATTACAAGATTTTCCGAATCAGATATTTTGTTTTCTTGCGACATCTTTTTATAAAAGTTAATTGTATTTTCTTTTGTTTCAGGTAAGTAATCCAGACCGATTATATGTTTTCATAAAGGTAAGGTGATAAATGGTAGGTACGTATTTACTTCATTGCAGAGACAGAATGTTATTTTTATGAAAAACAGGACTAAGCCTAATATTATACTTTTTGGAATTTAATAGCGTAATGGTCCTCAAAAAAATATAAACAAGTCAGAATGTACTCTTAATGTAAAATATTATATTACTTGATGGCTTAAGTGAGTGTTTCTCACTGACAATAATATTGTATATCATGAATGTCGTGGTTACATTATATTTATTGCATATATCTATACACTGGCGAGCTTAATGCGAATTCTTATATGGTATTATATTAAAATAAAAAAACATCGAAAACTAATATGAGAGCTATATTTCCAAAGTGAACATATTCTATTTTGTCAAAATTTAAAGGGAAATATTTTAAACGAGTGTTTGTGTATAAAATAGGCATATAACCAGTAGAAAAATCAATTTTAAAAATATTGAAAATAAAATATGCCATATGTTTCATATAACAAAAAATATTTGTTTAAAGTTTCTCCTTTTAAATTATTGTATGGTGAAATAGATTCATTTTGGAAATATAGCCATATACATAATATTATTATATGAATTAATTTCATTTTTTACGTATTTTTTGTCACATTAAGTTTCTTTATGTTAAGTTATTCGACGTAGCCAGTATATTGATTGTGGTCTAGTGGTATTACAATTGTAAAATAGATATGATAATTGTAATTCACATTGAAAATTCTGTTTTGAAACGTGATAATTAATTCAAAGCACGTTTCCTTTCCGAATTATTTTAAGCGCAGCATCTTCATCAGTAAATTTCTTCTTGATAAGTTATTTACGCCGAGTCACGCAAAAGTGTCTAACATTATTTTTAAACATTTCACTAAAAAATAAATAAAAATATTATCCTCTGTTTGCCGACGAAAACAGAAGCTCTATTTTAAAAAGGGTTTCTCGTTAAGTTATTTTGCGTAAATTTCTTTGTTCTACAGGGCGGCAATCATTATTTATTAACTTGTTGAATACGTTAAGCTTTGCTTCTTTCTATTTATTAGCGATACTTATGTTTCAAAGCAATTATTATAAATGCACGAAGTCTTCGATTTACGACAAACTATTATAATGAAATAGCATTTTTTTCTAAAAAAAACGAGAAAAAGCATATTTCTCAAAAATGTTTTATCGAATAACGAGACTCTGTGATTATGTTTTATAAACTCCTGGATTCATTATAAATGTTCAACATTTCCTTCCATATAATGTTAACTCAGTTGACATTGCGTTTAATTACATGTTTATCTCTGTAAATATACTAAATGTAGAGTTTATATGACGTATAAATGTTATGTCAAAGAATCGGGTATAACTTTGCCAGTGTGTATATGAGCATCAAGAATTATAGATTCTGCGCTTATCAAACAAAAAAAAGAACACAGTTAATGTGCCATACCTATAAATTACCTGTGTGTTAATCCCGTAGAAAAGAGAAAAAAATATATCACGTTCTACTTGTGATAAAATGGATGTAAAAAATATTTTATTTATCAATTTGTATTGATTTTTTATATATTTTTACTCGCACATACTTTTTTCGTTTTCGTCAACTTGTGTGATAAAACTACTATTGCAAAAATAAATAATTATTCATACATGTGTCTGTGCATCGTAAGATAACGATTATTATGTATATATATTATATAATATATTTATACATATTAAAGTTTTATATGAAATTCGACTTTCGACCGAGATCTCGGAGCGTACGTTCGTAAGCCGAAGAATACGTCTAATAAAGTAGTATTAAATTCCATTTACACAGTTAACTATTGGAAATGGATTCAACGTTTACTTAAATTCTGAAACATCTTACATAACCTCATATACAATAAAAAGGTGTAATTTAAATTAATTCGAGCAAATCTGGAAAAATCTCTCAAATCAACCGTGTTTTCATAGCTCATATAAATATACCTATATATTTTAATTGTTAAAAAATATTTATTGTACATATAAACAAATAAATCGAATACAATGCTTTATATTTGAGTAAGTATAATACTTCTATTACTATTTCGAAATTATATTTAATAAATTGAAAAAAAAAATATTATAGAAATGTATAAAATCTAGTTCTGTGTATTGAGACCTTGTTACTATTCATAATACAGCAATTAGACAAGATACCATCGTGGTACAAATAATATTAAAAAAAAAACATTAAAAAATATTCAACGGCATACGTTCTACGTATAATTACTTTTATTAATGATGTTTTTCGTAATCTCTCTTTTGGATATTTATTTCTGTTGTCCTGACCTACTAATGTTCTTCTATTCGTGTATTCAACAAGTTGACGAAATTGTGTTTTTTCAAAAGCGAGACAGATAGCGCACCTGTTGCTTACAAAAAAGTTTACACCAACGTCGGTAGGTGAACGTTGGTTTTGTTAGCGGAGACACAAACCTCACGTGAAAATAGGAAAACTCGCAGAACTACGCTATTTTTGTTATTTATACAGCGATTTTCTACCATCTATGGAAAAGTAGGAAAAACATTATAACGGAAATATTATTTGCGAAAAACTTTATATTTTATTTAATTATTGTCGCTTATAGCACATACCTTATTTAGTGATAAGTTTTTGGTAAAGTAGAACTTATAAATTTGGTACATACTCTAATTATTAAAATTATTTACAACAAATATAATTTATTATTTAAAAAATACTAAATAAAACAATGGTATTCATACGTGTTGTGTAGCAAAATTAATTTATATACCGACTCTTTTTCGAAGTGTTATCTATCACACTAGGTACTACAGGCCGAACTAAAAAAATTGATTGTAGTTATAACAATTATCAATGTATACGATATCAAGAAAATATGTAAACATTTAAATTAATATATTTGTCTTAAAGTTTAATAAAATAAGAAAACTAGATCAAACTGCGTAATAAATAACAGAGATAGCACTTATCATTTTATAAAAATTAGATCTGAGATGTAAATTTAATATCCGCAAGATTAATATTATCTAAAACAATAAGATAAAGATATATTAAAATACTTTATTATTATATCATTTATTATGTTAAACTGTTGGTCTATACATTGTTGATTGTATAACGTCTCAATAAATTTAATACTTTAATTATTTTTTTATTAACATCGTAACCAAATAAATAAATAGTTTATTTGTTACATTATTTCAATGCACGACTGCCTGCCCATTGCGTTAAACAATCGTATGACAAACAATTTTTGGGAAGAATATTCTGTCAAGATATGTCTTCCCAGTGCAGAGATTCATTATACTCCACTTTGGTAGCGAAGGTGGTTTTTTTGTATGAAATTTTATTTTATGGTAGGTTTGAATTTTGATAATTTACATTGAGTTATCGTATAGAACTTGATTTACGATTGGAAATACTTAAATGCACAAAGAATATTTGTTTTTCCATTAAAGTAAAATATTTACTAAATATAGTTTTTTTTAAGTTGAATATTGCTGTAGAAAGTTCGTATTTCTCCAAATATCGTGAACATTTCATAAAGTATGCAACAAAAAAGTTATATGAACGGGTTATTTTTTAAGTTTTGTCAGATCTTATTACAGGTTGATAAAGTTTGACAGTTACAATATCACATGAGCGGACTTTTTGACAGTTTTATATTCGGGGTACTTATTTCTTAGGCGTAAATTTTATATAGCCTCATAAAACGTGGATTTTCTTAACAGTATCCGGACGCAACTAGAAATTTTCCTGTAAATTTTAAAAGCCCGAAGTTTTAATTGGGAATATATTTTTTACGGGAGTAATTAAAATTTTGTGTGCAAGAAGTCTCTTCGAAAAATGTAATGGCCCATTAACAGGATAATAGTTTTTAATATTAGAGCGTTAAAATTCTTACTGTGTTTTGAATCTGATTGGAATATATTAGTATAATAATAATATTACGCCAATAGTAAATTTGAAATGTCTTATCAATAAAAAAAAATAACCCAATTTATATATTTAAATAAAAGTTTTTATTGAAAGATTAAAAAGTTTTTTGCCAAGCAATTAAAAAAATAACTCTACAGTTATACATATATATATATATTAGAATACGTATATGTATAATAATTATTTCTAATATTTTCATGTTTTTTTTGAATTGTACGATTATTAGAAATAAAATACAAAATATTAAATGCGAAATATCGATGGCCATAAGTTGACAACACGTATCATATATGTGTTGAATTATTCAGGAGAATCAGAAAAACATTGTAAACAACTAATTACTGGGAAATTAATGAAAAATAAATATTTATTTTATGAAAATACAAATTTTGTTTCCTCCGAAGTGTATTTCATTTTCTTTAACGTCCCAATTCTTATTTCATTATACGGTTTTTGTTTCTTCTCAATAATTTAACAAATGCGTGATAGGTGTTGTCAACTTAAGGCAATCGATATAATATTATAAGTCAATATGTACATTATTAAGTATAATATATAACAGTTTATTTCATATTAAAGAATATAATCGACTGTATATATTTTATTAACTACAATAATTGTATAACTATTATTCGGATATAATATTACTTTCTGTTATCAATAATATATGGATCCTGCTTAGACAAAATACATTAACTTACACAGACCAATATTGCCGCAAATTGGGCTTGATTATTTTTTCTTGCACGACAATTTGGTAGGTCTTTTTTTTCAAAATCTAAAACTAAGTTTCGATAATAATTCGGCTTGTTTTGACAGAACATGTATTCAGTTGTGTACATTGTGATTCCGAATTAAAAGCACTTTAAAAAAAACTAAGTGTCTAGACAGATCTAACTAAACAGGGTCGATTAGTACGCAGTAGTTCACTTACGTTATATTTTTGTGATACAATTTTGTATGTATTAAGAATCAGTAATTCCAAAATTCGAATAGGAGAAAAATTGAAGTGAAGCAACTCATTTGTTTGATTCAAATTGTAATATCCGATCCAGATCGTCATCCACTTTCACTCTGGTAAAGCGCTGATGAGAACTTAATGCGATTTTCTCTCGCCAATCGTCGACCGAATGAAATTATTCAGGAATTTAGAAACAAGTTACAGCTAGAATTAAAATACTCTTTTAAGCTGTACTGTTTTTACGTGGTATAAATAAAACTCACAGTAGTTAGGAGTATTATTTTAGTACTCATTTATATTCATATCTTTGGTAGCCGACAGATATATCAGGTTCAAATCGCATAGCTGCGTGATATTAAAAATCTAAAAATTTACGAGAAGATATCTAAAAAGCCTAATAATTTTGACATTACGGAAATCTATATACTAAATTATTGGACTAATTATCTTTACACTGTATCATATGCTTCGTTTTTGAATCGGACATGTAAAAAGTGAAGTTTTATGATACGATTGAGTGACAATTATTAAAGTCCTCTTTTACATTAGTCTAGTTTTCAATTTTTACACACGTTCATGTAAAATATAATTATTGCTTTATTGTTAAGTATATAGAAAAAAGGATATCATTTTATGTAAAACAATTTAAAGTACGGTTAATTTATTTATTCAAAGACAAAATTAGAAAAGTATGTGGATATATATGTAATAAAAAGTAATGTTGATGGTCGTATGAATAAAATTAGATAAATTAAAAAGTTCTAGTAGGCCATTCTTTTATTTTACGACGGAGAAAGTTTTTTAACGTTGCCCGTGAAAATAAAACGAATATAACAGGAAATGTATTGTCAGTACACTACGGAAGAGCTTTAAAGTTTTCTTTTGAACTTTAAAAGAAATTTAAGAAGATATCTGAAGCATTTTTCCTTCCCAGGAGAGTAGGATAACCTGCAAACCGTAGGGTCATCGCCATTTGGAGGTGACATTCGTTCGCCAGTTAAAACTTTTAAGAAGCGAATGACTTGTGGACAGTTTATCGTAAAGTTTTATGTTATTTTGTTTAGTGAGCTTTATTTTAAAGTACGTGCTTAGCTAATTTAATGTAAGCCAACAATATACGATATCGTTTTTAAAAAATCACATATTACAATCGCGTTCGTATAAAATAAATTGAGGTATTGTAAATGCTATGTCAAATATTATAATATGTATGTCAATAATTGTTTAGTTAATGTGTTTATTTCACATCAATAATGTACATTATGGGTGTCTGGACACACAATATAATTATTAATAAGATTTTGGAGGATACTTACAAGGTTTTGTTTTAGGATTATATTTAAAGAAGAAACATTTTAATGTACTTTCTGAAACCAGTAGAGAATAGCCAATATCATACACGGGAGGCAAAAAAAATCTACGTGAGTTACGTCCTTTTTCTTTCCCCCAGATGAAATATAGAAAAAAAAATTGCACACAAAAGGATTTATATTGGTGCATTTAATCATTTTAATTTTAACGATTACTGATAAAACGCCATTCAATAAAGTATTATACAACATAGTTTTTAATGTTTAATAATAAATAGCATGGCCAAATATAATTTTTGTTATATGTTAAGTAAAAAAGAAATCTTTAAATAAATATACCGATTTTGAACATTTTTAAAGCTCGATAGGAAATAAAAGAGCTTTCAGTGTATATTGATAATAAAATGATTAAAAAATCATTTAAAGTGAATCATTTTCTTTGAGATTTTTAAAAATAATGATGATATACATTTATCGCATTATTAATCAATTTCTTCACTTTTTTAGCCACTCAAAATATTATATGGAAAGTGGTTCTAAAACTGTGCACTCAAGTTTGAATCAAGCGGTAAGGGTAATCATATTTTACAGTCTTGTTCACTTTGAGTGCTTTCTACAGTTGAAATGTTTCATGTGAATATTCCAGACTGTTTTATATGAGTAGTTTCGTTAGAGTCTCACTCGGTATGGTTTGAAACGGGTTGAAAATAGCATCTCTCATTTTATTTTACCGCTTCGAAAATCGGCAAACGAAAATATTTGTTAAAGTTCATTGTAGCGAAACGAAAGACTATATTTTATAGCGTTAACTCAATTTAAAAAGCTTCATACAGATACTAAAATAGTTTTGTAACTGACTGAAGAACTTCCACGTTGAGTATATTTATATTATATAATAATAATTATAAGAATGCATTTTAAAGCAGTGCCTTTATGTAAAACTAAAAATAATTACTTGATTATATTTTGGTAATTATTTTTTTTATTTTTTTTAAATCTTTTGCAGCTGTAGGATTCAATCTTGCAACCTCCGTCACCGACACGGATACGTTTTTCTCTTGGCCACGAAAAAATCGAGTAAAAACAAATAAGTTTGCATACATAGCTACAGTAATTAATCACATTTTCGTATTATATTAGAATTTTACTTTACAAATATCAACGAAGTCAATAATATTTCAAAATTTATTATGTAATACAATGGTTACCATACGTATTACAACATTTAAAAATTTTCACCATATCCGCTCACAAAGTGGATTATATGGATCTAAGCAGTGTAAAGATGTCAGCTTCAAAAGTAGAGGATATGAATCTTTGAAATGTAAACACGTAGCTTGTCAGATTATTATTCACGAGAATTGGTTGTCAGGCATCCAAATACCAGTCCTCAATTTTTGGATTTGGATAAATCTAGATGTGGGAATCGAGACTGTAATTTACGGACCAAAGCGAGCACGCTAACTTTTCAGCTACTGAGCAAACATAATAATTAATTTAAGGAAAAAATGTTAAGAATAATTTTGGACAGTAAATTGTTAATGTTTTCATAAAAAAAAACTTTTTGATATGAATTTTAATTAAATTATTACAGCACGGAATTGCTGCCGTAAAAATAAAATGGATGCGAAATATAATATACGGTGATATTAGTAACTGTAATGAATTGGGTCGCATTATGCTACGTCAAAATATTTTCTTGTACATTGTTTACTGTTACTCAATCTGTTTGAACACGTACGATGAGCTTCACGGTAAACTTTCAATCACTAACGCCAGTAAATATGTTATCAGACGTAATTATTATGTAACAGTATACACAAACACACTCTATAGATGCATTTTCCATAGATTATGCTTTTTAGATCTACTTTACAAAGTGCAATATTAAACACAAGCACATTCGTTTTTTTCGACTACTTTTAAAATCGGTTTTTACTGATAGGATAAAAATATTTTTTTCTTTTCTTCTGAAATTAATTTAATTAAATTACAATAGACCCTTAGTACAAGAGATATATATTTAAATAATCTTTATATATTTATTTCTCCAACTTTTCTATTGGAAAATACTCCAATAGCATCTGCATCTGGTTGATTTGAATGAGTACGCATTTAATTGGGAGTAAATATAAGTTTTCTTACTTTCTCCTGTTTTTAAATTCAGATTTCAAATCAGAAAAGTAAAAAATATTCATAAAGTAATTTTTCGATTTTGGATGGAAGTTTTTCAACTGATTTTTTTCCGGCTATTTC
Organism: Rhyacophila evoluta; assembly: GCA_022683975.1. Taxonomy (NCBI): domain Eukaryota; kingdom Metazoa; phylum Arthropoda; class Insecta; order Trichoptera; family Rhyacophilidae; genus Rhyacophila; species Rhyacophila evoluta. The sequence continues at coordinate 8,815 of JAGVSQ010001468.1, read as the reverse complement.
AAAGTTCTTTGTCTCTAAATTTTTTTTTGTATTTTATTTATTTGCCATGTTTGCTACCAACGTGGAGCATATGGATCTACATAATGTGAGGAGATTTACTTCGTAAGTAGAGTATACGGATCTTTGCAATGTGAAGACGTTTTGACAGATTATTTTTTATCAGACAATTTCTAAACTCAATGAGCATCCATTCTTGGATATATTTGGATTTTTTTCAATTCAATAAATGTGGGAATGAAACCGGTATCACCCGGATGCTAGACGTGCACGCTAATTTCTGTGCTACCGGGGAGAAATATTTATCTGGATCATATTGCTACACTAAAGAAATTATTAATGTAGTAAACATAGATTTTTTTTATTTATATACAAATACAGAACTAAGTATAAATATTACGTGTTTCATTGCAACATACTGTATAATGCGATTACAGCATGGCTTCAGCATCTTTACGCGTTTATTATACATGTTAGTTATACTAGTAAATCTAATAAATGCTGTAGATAAACATGAAATTGCTACGGATTTCTGTTATCTTTAGTTAACAGAATCTTATCATCCTGAAAGGCTTCAATTTTTCTATTATTTAAGTAAATATTTATGGCCGTATTCATATCAATTATGAACATATTTATTTATCAAATCATTCACAACATCTTAGAGAAATTTTCCACTCCATATTCCAAGAAAACATTGAAAAGATGTTCTTTTTAGTGGAATATATATATATATATGCGACATACGTCTTGTAAGCTTATTCAGCGAAATTTAGTCTCATTTAAAAAGCAACCTCATCAAAAATAGGAGAACAATATTTTGCAGGGAAAATTGTTGATATGGGAAGAGCCATACCAATTTATATCATGCGTGTTTACTAGAAACAGTATAACTATTATTTTGCTGTATTTTATCTATGTATACCCGCGATTGATTTGTAGCTTCGAGCTTTTAGAGACAGTACGAAATTGCTAAAGTTTCACATACTACAGGTAATATTTTAAGTTATTTATTATATGGTATCGCATAAAAATCAATTCAATTAATTTCTTAATTGTTTTGATAATCCTTTGATGAAATAGTATTTATACCGCTATATATAGGTCAGTCTATAAATTTGGGGTGTTTTTTGATTTTGATATATTTTTCTTTAAAATTTTTTTCCCGTAAAGTGATAACCTATATTTGGCTAGAAAAAAAGTTGAAGCGAAAACTGCCAATCTAGATATCTAATTTTTATGAATGTAAAAAATAAAAATTATAGAATAGGTCAGCTGTATTGGTTATCGATATTTATTTTTTAATACCTCTTACTTTATTTTATTTTCCATGAAAATTAACTACAGCATGATTACTTGAGTTTAAAAATCGAACACAATGTGTTAATACGTGTGTTTTTCGAAGAAATGAGTCATAAAAAAACGTGTACGTAACGTAAATGTACATACATTTATAGACCGACTCCATATTGGTCAGCAACTTACAGATTTTAATGAGTTTTGCATAATTTTAATTAATATCGATGCTGACGGAACAAAAAAAAAAGGATTATTTGAAAGAAGACAAAAAAACATCTTCAATGTATCATGCTTGAAAGTTTCAGAAAAACACGTGATTAATATGCCTTTGCATGCCAGCAAAAGGTTAAGAGAATATTAAAACACAAGCACGTCAAAAAATGTGCAGTGGTAAAAGCTTTTTCTATTGAGAACTTTTCCATGAAAGTGTTAAGAGAAATTGAAAATACGTGCGCCGTGTGTGTTTTCATTGTGACCCGTATCTCAAAGTTTTCAAGGCTGTATTATATAAGAACAAAAATGTAGTATTATAAAGTATATATTAAGTTTTAAATCGTAGCTTAAATTAATAATGAGTATTCTATAGTTAGTTATGTCACCGATAGTCGAGAAGTAAGCACGCCCTCAAAAAGCTGGAGATGTCATAAAATCCTAGAGTCGAAGGATTGAAAAAAAATCCAAAGATACAAAGATGGATGCACAATTAGTTAAAAAAATGGGTGATTTCTGTTTCTCGTAAAAATAATGCTTGAAAATAAGTTTTAGCAAGAGATCTATATACTACATTTATGGAATGGTCATATTTACACTGCTTCGTTCCAATATTCTACGTTGAGATCGGATATGGCAAACAAATCTTAATAAAATCTAAAGAGAACATTAAGAAGATATAAATTACTTATATTATATATATTTTAAATACACTTTGAGCTCTCAATACACTGATATATTTCGGAGCTATAGCAGTGTGTAGCAAAACTTTTACTGACTTCTTAGAAGTATATTTTGAGGAAATACTTATTTTAAATTATTATAGCATTCCAGTATATTCAGATTAAGTAAATGATATTTTATATACTTTATTACGTCGTTAAAGGGTTTTTTTATTGTATCATGTTCAAATTAATATATTTTTTTAATTTACTATTTTTTACAAAAAAATGCGCAAAAACACTCTTTATAACGACCTCAACACTCAAAATAAATTAAATGCCGCGTTAGCGTCTAGGGTTAAGCGTTTCTTATTTTAATTTAATTCATCTAAGTAATTTGAATTTCAAAGAAAGAAGGCGTATTTTGTAAGTTAATAAACACATTTTTATGAAGATTCCTTTAGTTTTTTTGTTTAGCTGACAAAACTGTTAATTACTTTCTGCGTTGGCTTGTATGTGAATACTGAAAATTAATTATCACTAAAAATACAATGATCCTTATATATATAAAGCATATTGTACCAATCTAGACAATTTGATAAATAATAGGATATAAATATTTTTTAAATTTGAACTTAAATTTACAATAAGTTATGACGTATTTTCGAATATAGAACAAAACATAATAAGAGACTGAACAATTTTATTTATTTTTTACATTATTCAATGAAGCAATAATTATATTTATTTATTTATATAACATATTCTGCAACCTGAAATTTCTTATAAGAAAACATATTTTAAATGAAAATTAAAATTAAAACGTTTTGAAAGTAATCTAAAATTACTACGATAAGCATTTAAATTGTCTTTTACAAAACCAATCACTTTTTCACTTATTTATTTTATTTTACCATGTGTGCTCTAAAAGTAGAGCTTATGAATCTACACAATGTGAAGTGAAAAAATACGCAAAGTGAAAAAATCTTTCAATTTATTAAAATGATTTTATTCAAAAAAAGAATAAAAATATTACTAACATAAAATTTAACGTTCATATATAAAATTTCAGTTTTTTAAAACAAAGGATATATTTTTTTTAACTAAGTTTAACTAACAAGATCTTGTTCATTTAACTGTCTTATAACAATGTAAATTTGGTATAATGAATATTTGACTTCCGCAGAAGGATGTAACATACTAATAGCACTGAGTATAATAAATATAATACCTACATAAATCATTGGCTATTGTCGGCTTGGGACCTTTATATTTTAAGTCAACATTTTGATAACGGTCTTTTATAAAATACCCCATTATTATTTATGATAATTCTTGTAGCTAAATGCTTATAAATGGTGATAGTGGTTGTAGTGTGGTATTGGTAATGGTTTTATAGCCAAAACATTGACAGGATAAACCTGTAGAACTTCTCATATAATTATAACACTTTTTTATTAGTTCTTTCAAGCTTAGATCAATTGAATTAATAAAATTAAAAAGCTGTAATAAAAATAATTCTACTCTTACAATCTATTAATCTTGTAGATATATAATTAATAATTATTTATTAATTATAAATTGATTATTACTTATTATTATTATTATTCTCTCGTATTTTTACAGAAACAAAAAAAATGCTATAATATATTAAAGGCATGATTATATGCTAATAGGATATGGAATGTTATTTTGTGCATTAATTATTCAATTACATATTAATTATACAATGTTGTCATAGTTAAAATCAACATTTTTCAAATGTATAATTATGTTGTCTTATATATCCATGGTAGCGTAGAGGTTAGCATGCGTGCCTAGCAAACTGTATAATTCTGGTTTGATTGCCATGTCTGTCGGATTTAAAAAATAAAAAATACGAGACTAGATATCCATTGAGTTATAGTGTTATAAACAATTCTTGCAAAAAAACTGTCAAGACGTCTTCACATTGCGGAGATCCATATACTCCACGTTCGGAATGGATATCTTCACACTGTGTAGATCTATTTGCTCCACTTTTACAGAGAACATGATATAAAAAAAATATGTTGAATATTTTAACACGTGTTATAGAAAATCTTTATTATGGCAATGAAATTTTCATTGATTTTTTCGATATCGTATTTTATTTTGATTGATTATTGAGTATAATACAAAAGGTTCTCAATTGTAGATATCGGAGAGGCCTAGGACGCAATTATACTGGGTGTCTTGTACGTCCCCAGGCTATACCAAAGCAAAACTTTTTCCTCCTACGCACCGGAAACTCTCCTGTCTGTTAAATCAGCCTGAGAACATTTTTCTTCGCTCGAACGAGAACATCGAATCCAATTAAACGCCCCGGTAAAGAGGGGATTTTCGATTCCGGCTCAGTTTTCCTATGCTGAAAGCAGGTTGTTTCTATTTATCCTCGTTAATAAATGTTAATACTTTAATGACAGTACATGTTAAAAAAAAAATCTGCAGAGGATGTTGTAACAAGAATTTATCTTTGAATTACATTTGCAAAAAAATAAATAATACTGAAACGAATTTATTTTAACACTGAAAAAAAGTTTTATTTCGTTTAAGATTTTACTGTGTAAAAAATTTCAGTTTATCAACTATTTTTTAAATGTCAGCTTTAATACATTTAATTATTTTTCTTTAAAGCCGACGATAGATATTTATGTAGCCATCAATCATTAAGAGCTAATCCACTTTTAGTTTGACTCGAATTAATTTATTTAATATACCAAACCCTCTAGAAAAAACAAACTCACGGCATTTAGAAAGACGCATACAAACTTAAAAAACAACAATATTTAAAAATTTAACAAAAAAAATGAAGCAAACGAAGAAATTTAGGAAGCAAAAAAAGAGAGCAAGGCTGATTTTATTCCAGAAATTTATAAAACAATATCGCCTAAACTAATTCTCACTCTGATGGAAGACATAAACACTAGCAACAACTTTATTAAGCACCGACGTAATCTTCCGTATTGACGCAGCTACCAATAAAAGGTTTTCTAATTATTAATGAAACAGTTTATAATATTAAATATATTATTCTACAAGTAGTATGTGTGTATATATCACATTTATTTGCAATCAATTCACAATTAAAAGAAAACTACTCCAGCCTTATTTAATGCTTTCAGTTTTTGGATTTTTTATACCACATATTTCCAAGCGATTTTATGACCGCTTCGTATTTCTTTGGATACCCCAGATTTTTTCTTGTGGTTATTTATTTGCTGAGCTAAAGATCCAGCCCATTTATATTTCACCGTAAGACATTATTGTGTTAACAAGCTTTTTCAATAATGCCAAAATTCATTTTTTAATAATTTTCTGTATGAAAATATAATATTATTTGTTAGTGGGTATTTCGAATATTCTATACACTTTATTATATATATCAAAGTGGCACGGTATGTAAATATGTATGCAATATTTTTTATTTCATTTTATTATAAAGTTCTTGCTTTTTACGTACACTTTTCACAATATTTTGTGACAATATTAAAATTCTAAGCTATGTAAATTTGTTAATGGTATGCTGTGAAATCTGAATAACTTTCAATGGAGAAGAGATGCGTCATTCAAGATGCTTTTAGCTGATCTGTATCTCAAAAAATTGAAATGTTTTATTTAACATCCAAAATTTTTATACTTTATTCTTGAAATAAATTTAACATTGATACTATATTTTCTTTTTACATAATAAATATTGAGTAAAATTTTGTCTTCTTCTTTAATTTTAACGTTTTATTACGCGGATCACGCAATGCCAGGAAAATTTTACCCACTTGCTTGTCAGAATTATTTGGCTACTTTGAAGTCACATCAAGATAATCAACTTCAATAGTATTTCAGGATATAAAAATACCACTCTAAGAATAGGGCATATGAATCTTAATGGTAGGAAAATATTCACTGTATAAAATAAACATTATAATATGCATCTCCGCCATATGAATATTTTTGTTGATATTTTTTTGCAATTTTAAGTAAAAAATGATCATCTTTTGGGCACCCAGACCTCATGATCAAAGCACGCGCTCGTGCCTTTAAGTCACGGGATGAAACAAATTCTACTCGGCTTAAATAATAAAAGGCTCTAAAAGCTTTTCAGAATTATCCACAGTATATATTAGAAGAGTTACAGAAGTTGGTCCAACCAGCTATTAGACCCATCAGCTTATCTGACTTGGTTGCCACAAGGGAGAATTTAATTGCTTCAAAAAAAATGTGGCGTCGTACGGTGAGCATGGTAATCTCTTCGCAAATATCTTGACCAAACAAGTCTCTATTTTTTCCAATTACCTTTTTTCTCATTATATTTCTTCAAACTTCCGCACACTTGAGTGCGTGGTAACCCAAGTCTGAAATAATTTATATTATTTACTCCTGAGACATTCCCGTCAAATAAAAAGATTGCTTCTTGATATCAGAGCTCCAAGATATGCCTGATTGAAATTAGGTGTAAGGATGGGGTGGGTGGATAGTGGACACATTCGGTAGTATATATTAAACAGTTTTATCGGCACCGCATGTCTTTTGAAATAAGAGCGTGTTGTGAATCAGGTAACAAATCTACCGAGATAATTAAATAAGAAAACTTTGGAATACTAAAAGATGATATGTATGATGATATATACAAATAAAAAAATCGACTCTATAATCATAAAAAAAAAACACTAATATAATGTACTATAACAATAATAATAATCGAAAAATATAATCATACATTTTGTTACGGTAAAAGTTATTGCAATTGTTCAAAGTTATAAGATGACATAATATGCCAGCGAGTTCAAGTATTGTTAAAAGTAGAAAACTCATTTCCGTCAAAAAATCTTTCAAAAATTCTCCATTGATGAAAAAAGTCTAGTTGGAATGTTTTCATAAAGAAAATGCAAAGAAGTAGTTTGCAAGGGAAATGGAAATGAGGCTTCCATGCAGCGGTACGGCTTAAAGAAAACCAATGAACCATGTTTGCCAAGAGAACGAAAAATTTCCGTGCGATTTCTTTTTTAATTTTAATGTAGATGCCTACCAACGACTTTTCTTGTTCTTGGTATTAATCATCCATTCATCATGTTATGTTTTTTAAAGTGTATTTATTTTAATAGTGGGCATTTTTAATACATTATATTGTTGATGTTAGCACGTGTATTCAAATATCAAAATTAAATAATTAAATTTTATTTTTAATAACATCACCGTATTTGCTCCAAAATGGAATACACGAATTCATTCATTGCGCAGATTTATCATAACGAAAAGTTATTTTATTAAGACTATTATTTGTATATTATTTATGATAGCCAGTGACGGATTTCCGAGTAGTCGCACTAGGTGTGTGCCTAGGGCCTCATAAATAAAGAGAGTCTGAATATTCAACACCAAATATGCGCCTAGAATGCAATGCGGGTATATTTTTTACTGTGACGAGGTTAAAAAAATACGAGAAACCATATTTTCTTAGTGAAAAAACAATCTTGGATACTATAATAGAAGAGATTGGAACAAAATTTGTCATTTTTCTTCTAGGCCAGATCTGTGCTGTATGATGTAGGGTGTATAGATAGTGAAATTAACTCGTCAGGGTCAAAAGAGCGTACAATTAAATTTTCCTTGAGGCCTCTAAAGTGCTAAATCCTCTACTGACGATAGCTAGTTGTTATCTATTGTTCTATTGGATTCAAAACCATGTCAGTTTTAATGGGTGTTTAGAATTTAACTCGGGTAGTTAGATAGAGTATTGAATTATTTACATACACGTGTGTTTGTATACTCAATGACGTGAGTGAAACAAACATAATGTGTTGAATATTCAATACCAGTAAAATATTTCACATATTTTTTATGATAGGTTATAGAAAATACAATGAATTCATTGTAATTTGGTATACACGATAGACTTTTGAATAAATAAAGTTGATCTTCTTTGTCTATAATGTACTGAAAAGTATATCTTGACTAGGATAGTAGCCATAAATAATCCGTAAGTGAGTATACAAATATTATATATTGATGGTTACTGTAAATATATTGTGTGTCCAGTTTTGTATGTTTTGAGAAAATTCAATTCGAATTTTTGAAATGCCGGAATAGTTCAGAGTTTTATTTTTATATGAGACAGTATATTCTCATATTATGTGTTACAGCATATTATGGAAATAATATATACACAAATATGTATTTTCATATTGGCAATATTTAGAACAAGAAGGGGTAGAATTTTTTTCCTGAAGAAACCAGTATATTTATCAATAAATTGATAATAAAAATAGACCAGACCTTCTTAGTATACTTCAATATAATTCCCTATTATAAAATTGTTTTGAAGTTGGACATTAAAAGTTACAATCCCAAAGTTTCTGGATTTCAAAATCCATATATACAGAACTAAATTTGAAACAAATAGACCACACTCAATATTCGTGAAAGAAATATGTCAAAGTATGTCTATATATTGTAAGAATCCATCTATAATACTATTGTATATTAATTTTACTCCATCCACTTTTGAAGCGGATAGGATGAAATAAAACAAATAAATGGATATGTAATTTTTGTTGTTCGTTTGTTTGTCAATACTTATTTAAATTCTGAATTATTTAAAACTGGTAAACTTCCATATGTGAGATCACTGT
>JAGVSQ010001467.1:0-29191 GCA_022683975.1 Rhyacophila evoluta | reverse complement strand
TAAAAATAAAACAAAAAATATGACATTAAATATTTTACGAATTACAGACATTAAACTTATTTTTATGTATTATGTAGTATAACCTGATTTTTTTTTTATAAATTCTACAACTAAAGTGCTTGTAATGATGCCACTATAGAAGGAGACGAAATTGTTTCGAGTATCTAAATTGAATACTTGACTGAGAGTAAGTTCAGTTGAATGTTATTATAAAAACATTTGAAATAGGAAATATCTACTATTTTTTCTCTTTTCTTATTCAAAATTGTATTTACTTTTATCTTTTCTACAGATAATTTATACTCATTAATTATTAATTTTTATATTTAAAGGAAAGTATTTATATTAAATGATTTTAAGAATAATAGGATAAAATGTTTATGAAGATTCTTTCCTGAAAACAGGAACTCGGTATGGAGTACATAATATCAATGCCTGAACCGGCACTGGTAATGATCATAAAACCGAATTGAGATAATTCAAGGAAGGAAATGTTTAACCGTGGTGATTCAAGGTATTAAATATTCTAGTTTATGACTCAGAATTCACTATCTTGGTCGTAAAATTCATTCAAAAGTTTGTGTTCAGATAACTACTTTAATGACGAGCTTTTTCTGTTTAAAGGATGAAATAATATTTTTGATTTTAATCAACTATAATAGTTTTTATATGCTAACAAAGAATTTGTTATAACTTTTCTTAAAAAAATAACGGTTCCTCTTAAGGTTTTTGTGCTTTCTAAAATGTTTATCACAATGTTAAGTACGCGTAATTTGATACTGAAAATCTTTGAAAAGCTCATTAAAATCCTGCAGCTGTAAAAAGATTAAAACATAAGGTTTAGAACTGGACACCAAATATGTTACGGAATTAGCTGAGAATAAATTTCAGGTAAATAAACGCTTCGTCATGATAAGTTTTTACATTGTGGACACCCATATGTCTTACTTTCAGAGTAGAAATGAGAAGTTTTCTAAACCAAAAAGTTGAATATATCGTAAAGATATTTAATAAATTAAAGGGTTGAAAAGTGAAACTAGATGATAAATTCAGTGAAATGTCTACATCTTAAGATGCAACCAGAAATTACATGAACAAGACAAAGACGCAATGATTGGTGGCAATTTTTGATACTTTTCAGTTTGTTTTATTCCAGTAATTTAATATAATAAATATTTACAATGTCTAAATAGTGTGATGAGGGAAGCTAAACAGTATTTGAAGATTAAATAAGTTATGTTAAGGAAAAGCCATAGTAAAATATTTATCAAATCTTATATCATTAATAAACGTAAGAAGTCAACGAACTTGATTTTGATTCCTCGGTTCTTTTGGGTGAAATAGTAAAAAATATTGTTGGTTTTTTAATAATTTAATCTAAAAGAAGCAAAAAATCAGGAAATTATTAAAAAGAATTGAAGTCCAACTTGGTTAGACTTAAAGAAAATAACGAAGTTAAAAATGGAGACAAACAAAGAAGAAAAATGAGAAAACGTCAGCACGGATAAGCCGAAAAAACGAGAAACTATTATTTTATTCACCGTAATACACTACAGATAATGACGTTGACAGTTGACGTAAAAAATGTTACACAAAAACTTTACATTTGGAAATATGTAAATAAAAATCACATGTCGAACTAACCTAGTGTACTTTAAAAAGAAGTTGTTTTTGAAGTACTGCAAATTTGCAGAAAAGTGCATTATGTCGTCTAACAATACAAATGGAAGTATCCATTCATTCACGTGACATATTATTCATCAGCTGTGATCATATTGTGGGTCGTGGTCGACTTTGAACTTGTTTTAATTAATACGCTGGAAGAAGTCAATTGATATTAAAATCGTACAAATAAAACCACACACGCAACTCGAATGGATCGAAAATTTTCGCATTACTTGCAAATGCAAGACATCTTTAGACTGGATTAAGTAACAGGTCTTCATCTTATTAATATTGTATTTGAGAAGAGAATTTAAAAAAATACCAAATAATAGTTTTGTAGGAATTAAAACTTAAAATAATAACGAAGTTATCAAATTATCTCTTAAGTGTCAAATAAAACACAAACAATGATAATAAATTAAAAAAGAATCAACTAAAATCTCATTCCAATACGAAATAAATAAATACATTGTGAAAAATGTGATCCGTCAAATTTTGTGTCATGGTTTTTAGATTACTGTAGTAGAAATTAAAGAGAAGAGTGCATTCAACAATACTCATACATGGTCACACATACAGTCATATTGAAGGCTTGATTTTAAAATCAGCTAACTCCATACATATTCTTAAAAGTGATTTTGATGCTATTTTGAACAGTTTTAATTCTTGTTCGCACACAATTTACAAACTGATTAAAATACGTAAAATTACCCGCAAACGCTTTTTGTTACTACTGAATATTTTTCACAAATAGAGTTGGCTGCTTTGCAGATTATTGATATAAAATATATAAGTGGGACAACATTAAAAAAAACGTTCAGAAATTATTGTAAGGGAGACAGAATGATTTTTTTGAGTTTGATGTTAAATGAACAATGAAATATGTTTGTTTAAAGATTGACCTTTTTTTTCATAATAATGTTATATTATTGCAGAATAATTAATCATTATTTAAAGCTGTGGGAAATTGGTTTTATTAATAATACAACCAATATGTCAAAAGACAGCAAGAAAATGTTTAGTGGTCACAAGTGCTACTAAAATTCAAGCCGTATCACGCGAAGGTCGAAGACATAATTGTTTTTTTTTTTGTCGCAATTCGCAAATGTTCTTATTCAACAAAGACCGTTAATTAGGAAACATATTCAAGAGCGTATGCTTCACTTCTAAACAGACGAGATAAGAGAGAAATTTGTTCCGCGTTTTGGTATTTGCTTAGGAAAACGATCATGGACAAACGTTACTTAAACGGTATATTTTTGTTAAGAAAGACATGTCATTTTCATTTACGACATGTTTTATATAATATATATTATTGAATAGTTACACTGGTTATATAATTTACAAGACTTAGTATACTCAACTGACATATAGTGAGCCTTTCATCTTATTAATATATATTTTTTGTAATATTTAGAGTGCTAAATTTTATATAAATGTTTATATGTTATTTTATAATAAAGTTCTGTAGTATAAATGCCGGTATTAGATAGACCATAAATCCAGAGAATGTGGGTTTAATTCCCTACCTGTTGAATTTAAAAATCCAAAAATGTAGCCCAATTGAGTAGTGCAATTGTCTGACAAACAATGTTTGTAAAAATAATCTGTCATCTTCACATTGCGGACATCCATATACTCAACTTTTGAAGTGGATATCTTCACACTGTGTAGGTTTATATGCTCCACCTTAGGAACGGACATGGTATAAGAAGAGAAGTAATATTAGATAGAACTTTTAACGATTTTTTATAAGCCGTCTCGGATGATTAAATTAGACAATTATTTTAATGTTAATTGATAAAAATTTGTAGCTTTTGTCATTGAATTTATTAAGGAATAGAAAAAGTGTTTCAAAGCGTTCAAAAGTAATTTTGTCAGAGGGTTTAATATTATAAAAATATGTACGTAGAAATGGAATGATTGATAAAAGCTTTTGGTCTATTTTTGGAAGAAAAATATTATTCTAAGTCTACTAATCCATTCTGAGAAAATGATCTGGAACAGAATCAATGAGTGTTCTGCCATTTCAGCGTATGCACATGTTAAGCACTTAAAATTTTCATACTTAAATATCATGTTAATAATTCAAATTGATTTAATGTATACAAACCGGTCGTCAAGCGATATAAGTATATATACTTCATGAATACGACTAACTGATAGTTTACGAATAATAATAAAGCTAGAATTAGAAATTCGTTAATCATTTAATAAAAGAAATAAGATAATAAGTTTTATAAATAAAATATATTAATTAACCTCTACAGCATGATAAAGCTATATATCGTCTTAGTAGCTTTCACAAATTTAAAAGCAAAGATAAAGTCAGATGGTCTCACGTAAATAACTGAAACTAGTATTCCTGAAAGTAAATCTGTTGAGATACATCATGACATTGGGAAAATTCTTATACTCCATATCTAGAGTGGATATCTTCATATTGTAGAGAGCTACACGCTTTATTTTCAGGGTAGAAGTCAAATTAAAAAAAAACAATGTGGATTTATTGGTAATTATTGAATATATGTATTTACAATGCAGGGATCAAAATGTCTTAATTTCATTATTTAATATGAATAGATATTTAACAATTATGTTGATATTGAAATGTTTTTAAATATTTTGTTCGTTTCTCGTTCATGCACAATAATGCAATTGTCTAAGAGCGAGTATTAAAAAAATATACGTATATATTTTGTTAATGTAATGTAAGTGTATAGAGATGGTGCTATTTTTGTTTGTGTGGGAGCTTTTATCCGTATAAACTGAAAAAATGGACGCAAAAGCTTTAAAAGTTCGTAGCGGGCAGTTTACGGTCTGCCATGATACTAAGCAATTTTGTATCATCGATATTGAAACCACAAAGTAAATATATAGGCCATTGGAAGTAATAAAATATTGTTATTAGATGTTTGATTGAACTATATAATGGGGCTATCGTTTCGTTTAATGTCCGTGCACATTCTTACAAAACTTGGCCTTTTGATAATATCCTAAACCTACTTATAAATGTTTACAATTTATAGTATTTTTTTTATTATTTATAGAGCAGAGATAGTCAATATTTTACGAATATAAATAGATGTCAATATATTGTAATAAGGTAATAAATACTATTCGTTTCTGTAATGGCAAACATTCAATTTTATATCCTGATCTATTTGATATTTTATCTTTGTCATCTTATACTCATTTAAAACTCAAAGACTATCACAAGGCTATCACGATCAAATAGATTTCATTTATCAACACGAATTTTACGTCTGCTTTCTTCAGTGCAATTTGCAGAGATACTAAAAAGATGTCGAATGAATACTGATGAACTGTCCAAACACGTATATAATATAAGTCAATGATTAAATTTGATTAGACCTACAGAATATCAACATACGTCTTTTAAAATAACTACTTGAATTATTGAGCATGTTGATATTCAAAAATGTGAAGATATCGATTCATTGAGGTTTTTACAGTGATATGTAATAATATACTAAAGATGAGAGGGCTACACAATGATTCTTATTTTGGCACATCCGTTAAAATTTCAAATAACGACAAAAGATAATTGGTATTGTAGTAGATAGGCATTATTAGACGCGGCGTTTAGAGAAGCTTAGTCCGCAAATGTGTTACTATAAGTGCAAGTTCTTCGGAGATTTTAAAAAAAAGTTTTCTTCAAAATAAAATTAATTGCTTTAATAAGCAACGTTAATATTTAGAGATTTTAGTAATAAATGCAGGTATATAAAAGTGAGACTATGGAATAGGTACTTAATTCAAAAATACCTAAAATTGCAATAAATACATTTATCTACTAGACAATGTTAATCATTGAGATTCTTGTAGGTTTGTATATCAACTATTTAATTTCATAATGACTTGTCGGTATTGTTTTTTTTGTACCGTTTTCATCTGTATTTATAATTAAAAAAAAAAAAATTATGTCAAGGAAATATAATTGTTCAAACAGTTTTTTTCAACTTTTTAAATACATGTTAAATGTAGTGACATTAAAATGACATTAAGCATTCGATATTATTTAATGAATAACTTAAACCACAAGATAATAGTAATAATTATGTTTCTTAAGTATGCACTTTTATTAAAGCGAGCACGTGGACCACGAGTTATTTATCCCAGCGGTTTACAACGTTTTATCGTAAATATTTATCGATCTATTTTTAATCTTTCGCTTACGTTTCTTTATATAGATTGAAGTGAAGTTAATCGCAATACGTTTTCAAGCTCCAAACTACTTAAACACTGTTTCCGATTGCTTACCTGATAATTATATACTCTATCTGTATATCAGGAATTTCCGGCATCCCTATTCGAGTATCTAATCGGAAGTTGGTATAAACATTTTTCACCGGAATATAGACCCAATGCTTCGACTTAATATGATATTATTTGGTAGTGACGTTATTTTTTAATATAACTGGAAAATCTTGAAGATAGCTGACAAAAACTGAGTGACACATAATAGAAGAAGATCAATAAAATTATGTCTGAAAATATTCAATGGTTGAAAGAATATAACGTCACTTAAATGGAGATTTTTTCAACCTTTAATTTTTTTTCATATGATGTTTTAAAACGAGTCATACACGAAAATATAAATGTACACTACTATATTGACCATAAAAAGGAAAAAAAACGTAACCCTAAGTATTTTGAAAATAGTTTTTTCGACAATCACAATGTATACAACTTAATACTTGTTCTATCAAAAATATGTAAGCTATAAATGCTGAATTAGTATATAAATTTACCTTTTAAGTTTGAAAAAATATGACCTCGAAAAAACAAAGACCACAGAATTATCTTTATTGGTTTTTTTAAAACATATTAAATTTGTCAGATTGGGCAAATGAAATACCAATTTTAATTTGAATTCACTTCAAGATTGTGTCAATGTAATATTTGACTCGTTAAAATAAACGTTTTTTGTGATTCCTGTAAAATTTGTTTTGTGAGATACGTCTTTTTTCCTTTCTACGGTCGATATCCAGAAACCGACTTAATACGATGCATGTTTAATTTTTTCTATTTGGCACTTATGTAGTTTAATTGGAAAAAATTGTAACTTGGTCACACAAAAATTTATATTAATTTTTGCCATACTGTTTGTAAAAGACGTTTTAAATATAATACGAGGCAACATTTCTTATCAATATTTCATAAAAACTAATCATAAACTATATGTGACTAGCTGGAATTGTTATAATGCAACATTTTATCAGTTATTATAACGTGTTATGTTAATTTTTACGACACATATGAATGGAGTTTTTAAATTTAAATAAAAACCAGTTTTTTTTTTAATGTTAATATGCAAAAAATATAAATGATCAATGATACAGTTACATAATAATTTATATGCATTTTTAACGCTGCAGAAAATGATAAACAAATTAGGATTTATGATTAACACGCAGAAATAAAATTGTGTAACAGACTATCAACAAAACTGCATGTGGACAAAATGCATTTATGCACTTGAAAATACTTGTGTGTTGTGTGTATTCGGATATTTTGATCAATGTTGGCAATTGCAGAGGTAATAAGAAGAAAAAGTAAATTGTACCATAAACTCATCTATTGTATTAAGTAAATGGCCAGGAGTATGCATGGAATTATCATTTTTATTGCTAGTCTTGAGTTATTAAGTTATTAAGTTAAGTTATTAAACTCAAAGTTAGCGATAAATATAAAAGTCGTTTTGAAGTTATGACAACTTAAATATTATTTTATATGCCAAATGAGTACGAATTTTATATGTCGAGCGAGAATAATACAAAACTAAAAAAAAATATTGTCAAACTACTGTATAATTCCTCCGCTGGCTGAGAGATAAGTGTATTCGCTTTATACCGGAGGTTGCGAGCGCGTAATTACCAACTGCTAGATTTTAAAAATAGGTAGGATTTAAGACTAGATGACCAATAAGATAGAAAAATTGCTGGGAATCCACTATTGTTAAAAATAAATCATTGAAATTGCACTAATCCAAATATAATACATTTCGGAAGTGAATATTTTCACACTGTTGACATTCACATTCTCCGGTGCAAACATGATGAATAAGATATATATATGTAACGCGTGTTTTATACATAGATATTAGAAATTTTCTAAGAGGAAATGAAGATGATAAAAATAAATGTTGATATTAAGAAACAAATGAGTTAAATGTGCTGGAAAATTTTCGCAAAAAAGAAATAATTCATAAAATATATCAAACTTAAAGGTATTATCAAAAAAGATAACTACTCGAAAGATGCCGTTTTTAAGCATCATAATATTGAAATATATGATACTGTATATTACAGTCCATAGTATATATATTTAATAACTATACGAATGCCTTTAAAATTTTTGATATAAAGATACATATTTTTATTTATTTAGCAATTAATTTATGTAGGTCTTAACCCACAACTCCAGATGCCGAAATATGCGCTTACCATTTCAGTCATACATAATAAATAATATAAACGGTAAATTATAGCATAATCTAACATAATTTGCGAAAAAAATCAGATCTGTTTGTACAAAATCAGAGAAAATTTTCACAAATGAAAATATTGTTTTTTTTTGCTGAATTCGTGGTTTTATGGAAAAGAACCTTCGGTTCGTATTGCTTATTCAACTCATTGCGACTCGCAAAGATTCAGATTTGATTCGGAGTTTTGTATGAAATTAGTCACAGCGGTTCACTTTGCATACGAATACAGTTTTTTCCTTACCAACATGTAATACATTAAAATACATATTTGACTTATGTACGTGAGACGACTTCTGTTTTATTATTAACATCCAAATCATCACATCGTAAAATATATACGAATAATATTATTGTTTTACACGTATATTGACAAATAAACTTTGTGTGATAAATAAATTATATGACAAATAAGATTAAGATGCATAACATATGCATTGTCACATAGAAATTTATTTATTTAAAATTGCAATTATAAAACATCGATTATCTCAAAATCATCAATTTATTAGTTGATAGTGTTTTGCTCCACGGCGAAGATTTACAGTACATATTTAGTTAAAAGTCATTCATGATTATTAAAGATTTAAATTAGATAATATTTTAAAGCTCATTTTTTATTAGTCCGTAAATTAAAAATTACTTGGTATAGCTCAATTTTAAGATGTATTCTTAATATGGAACATATTAGGTATTTATAATATAAACACTTGCATATTTTTCATCGATCAGCAAATTCTGAAAATCATTGTGGTAACCTGATCTGCATATAATTATATATTTAAATGCAGATTTTCTTTATACAACTCTTCGAATTCATGACCTATAGTGTCAACATATGTAGTTTACTTTTATTTTTCAACCATGTCCATTCTCAATGTAAAACATATTGATCTCTACAATGAGAAGACATCATTGGAAATTTAAAAAAAATACTGGTTATTGACATAGAAGTAATTTAATTACCCAACTGGATATCTAGTCTTCAATTTATTGAATTTTAATAAAGCAAAAAGATCCTTACCAACCAAGTCACCGAAGTAAGTTATTACCATACGATAAACTTTAAGTTTTATGGACTCGCCTTGAAATATTTCTTATTTCGATATAATAAATAATTTATTCTTAACCTTTCTAGCATTTCATAATATTACAGTACAATTATTTCGATAAAATACGTTTAAAATGATAATATTGAAAGTTTTTCAATTTTAATTCAAAGAAACACAATATTGAAATGTAACGAACATCGCTGGTTGATTATGACTTTATAATGAATATGACGACTTCTAATTAATTATATTAGTTGATATTATAAATAATCCTATAAATAGAATTTTATTGCAAGAACTTGGTCACATATACCGTATGGCCTTTTATATTAATTATATTTATATCCTGCACACGGTTGCGTAATTTTTTCAATTAACTGCTGGCAACTGAATAATATTTACATTGCTCTGCAAAATAATGATAAATATTTACTATATCATTAGTATTTCACTGATAAAATAATTCGTTTAAGGTTACTGTGTTAAAATATAGGACGCAAGGTACGACAGCTTTTGAGTATAAGCTTGCCTCGAAACTGACAGATTATAAAAGCACACGACTGTGCTTTTTATCAGAAAAAGCTTTTGGCGTTGAAGTGAAATACACTTTTTCTGAGATATTGCAAACGGACATAATATAAATATTGAATTTACTATTTATGAAAATGAATAAATAAAAGCTTTTTTGAAAACATTATAAACAATATATTTACGAAATTATTAAAATAGTAAATCACATAATATTTACTATCATGCTTTGATTTATACGTATCTCTGTGTAAACACAATACAATTAAGAAAAACATTATTATATATGATGTATTAATTTAAAAAAAGATTCATTTCAAATTATCTTATTAAAATACTGAATAGTTATTTGTCGTAAATAATATTGTTATATTCTTGGTTGCGATCGGTTAGTATATTCGTTTTAATATCGTAGATTTCGGGTTCAAATCTCACATCTGCGGAATCGAATGATAAAAAAAAATATATACTTTTGAATTTATTACATAAGTTTATTTTACAAAATGAATTAGTTTAAGGAAAGATATACCTCCAATGTTTTTTTATCACTGTCACATGTAATTGTTATTGTAAAATCTTACATTCGATTACGTATGCTTTTGCAACTGAATATTGCAAAAATGGCACATTATGTTCGTGCACTACATATTCAATATATTGTTGTGAATATAAAATAAACAGTGCTCTCGCACTCAGTATTCTGTGAGGTATATACTTCTGAATAATAATATTAAAACGTAAGGAAAATTTAAATGATAATTAAAATAGCATAGTTATCTGTAATATAAATCTTTGAAAAACTAATTTTTAATGTGTCAATTTGTTTTATTGTATACATACTGTTGCCAACCGTCACATATTTCTGACCGGACTATTCTCGATTTAAAAAAAGTTTTCAGATCTAAACTAACGTGACGAAAATTAAATAGTATGTTGAGTGGATATATGGATATTTATAAAATCTATGGTATGCACTGTATTATATATTTTTATATGAAATTTGAAAGAATTGTTTTAAAAATATTTTTATCTCATAATTAATATGTACATGATGTATTAGTATATAAATTAATGTATAAATTAAAAATACTTTGGGATGAATTATTGAATATATATATTATATATATTACTTATTAATTTATTAATTGAATAAAATCGAATTCCTAGAATACACATTAATAAAATATATACAATGATAGTATAAATATTATTACACTGAAATACATATCAGTTCATTATAAAATTTATCATCGGATGAACTGTTATTTTTTCAAATAACACAGTAAAAACTTTGGAAATTTTAAGAAATGTTTTAATTAATTTACATATTTGACGAAATATTTGAAATACACAAAAAATAAATTGTCAGATCCATTACGAGTTTAATAGTACAAGGGAAAGCTCTGAGATAATTGAAATATGTAAATAATTTAAATGTTATTCTATCAAAATCTGACAGGAACAAAGTAGAAGAAAGACATTTAATATGATACTGTAGCGAATAATTTATGTTTCCACATGGTATATTATTAATGCACGGACGACTTCAAAGAATTAATAAATTACAGGTAGTTTCTATTTACGTTTTATCGATCAATCAATATTCACTTATATTAAAATGGAATCAATCTTGATTAAACACCACTGGTTTCCTGTGACAAGTAGTCATTATTTCGATCACATATAACTTACACGTACACCGATTAGTGATTGTCCACAAGATTAGATTTGTTGAATATACATACATTAATTGAAAGATTTTTTTAAATGCCTGGTCTTTTAATTTTACTCAAAATGATAATAAGACCAACGTATCTTCCATTCTACATATTTCAAAGAATATTTATATGGTAAATTGCTTGGATAATGTGTGCACATATACAAATATAAATGAAGAAATCTCATTGTCACTATATATATATGTAAATAAACTAATTCACGAGTTAAATTCAATATAAAACAAATTGCTAACTTACTTGCAACTATTTGAAATTATTGATATCGATTATTGTTTTCCAACCATTGCGTGGCATCTGGTAATTTTCAGACTTTATACATATACCTTTAAAAAGTATTGATATATCATTGTAATTTTAAAATTATTTAGTATGTGCATTGTTAAAATTCCTGTTTTGTTTATTAAAGGAATATTTGTGGTAAAGATTTTGAAATCAGCTAATCTACTAACTTGTCTGAAACAAATATTATAAAATTTAAATTGATACTATGAAACAATTAATGATATTGTAATTGATAAAATAGAAATTCTACAGGATTAATTAAAACTTATTCAAGGGAAAATGATGAGGTTAAAAAGTATTTGCATGGTTTATTTAGTTAAAGTTAGTACACATTTGTTAATGAACACTTCATCGAAATCCTAGAAATGTTTATTTGAAACTTTTGAGAATAAAATACATTTTATAGGTAGATTAAAAGCTTAAAAACAACAATAATTAGATTAGTAGTGTGAAAAACTTTGTTATCGTAAAATATTTTTCATACATTGAAAAAAAAGAAAACTTTGGAGACACTTCAAAGCTATTCTAAAAAATGAATCTAGCCGAAATGATTAAAACGTGGATAGCCTTTATCTAGCAGGTACTACATATTTAAGAGAGTTTAAGTTCCTTGTAAAATCCGCGAATGTGAAATGGCGAATATATTTGTAATGCCTCGATTGTCAACCTGAAATCGTGTGGTAGAAAAAGGCTTTGAATTGAAACATTCGACTCGTTATTTCTAACTCATTTGTGAAATGTCGTAACGTGAAAGTAGTGTGAAATTAAAGTGACATTACGATTTGGCGAATCTAATACAGTTTGCAAAGAGTGAGCGATGCAGGGTATTTGTTTTTTAAATATCTTCTAATTTGAATACTGCCATTTTAATCGTATTAAACTTATTGCCTAATTGTTGTTTGTCAATAATATAGGAATTTAAATAAAATATACGGTAATTGTTTGATTTATGCGAAAAAGAAATTGTTTCTTAAGAATTATCTTTTGGTTGTCACGATGATAATATGGTGAATATTAAAACTATAAATATAAAATAATCCTTATATGATAAAAAGCAAATTAAAATCTCTAATTCAACTATTTGAGTCATTAAATGAATTTTATTTTTAAAAAATTTTGACTGGAAATTGAAATAACCGTAAGAGAGTACATTTTTTTTCGTAAAGTAAGGTTCCAGCTAAACACTAATTCTTATTGAAATGAATTATAATTAACTTGCAAGAACTACATTTTAGAATGGTTCAATAAAAAAAATATGACTTCACAGATCTATTACAATATATTTGTCAATAGCTATTTCGATTGTGACACCATAATTGAAGCCATCAATGTGTTTTGTTCTTATTTTTTTCGGTTAATAATGTAATTAGTTTAAATGTAAAATATTCTATATAGAAAGAGAATTATCGCT
The DNA here is from genome assembly GCA_022683975.1 of Rhyacophila evoluta. Lineage (NCBI taxonomy): Eukaryota > Metazoa > Arthropoda > Insecta > Trichoptera > Rhyacophilidae > Rhyacophila > Rhyacophila evoluta. Next base: position 16,006 of record JAGVSQ010001467.1, on the reverse strand, counting down.
GTTGTGGTATTCATTGTGCTTAAATATTTTTTACCGGATTCTTTTCAAAATATAAATATAAAATTTTCAATTGAAAAATCTTTACATCAATTACACAACTCGATGTGAGTATTTATTTAGTTATGCACATTCAAATTTGTATGGAGATTGAATTCGGTTCAATCTACATTATATCTTTGCACGAATACAAACCAAGAAGATAGTAAATACGCTATTAGTATTTTATGCGTATTCAAACATATGGAGTCGTTGAATAAGATGATACTTAAGTTTCATTAAATATAATTTTCCAATTATTATTTAAATCCAGCATAAAATTATAACACAGCTATTTTGTGATCATTTTTTTATACGAAATAACTCAGACATCGTAAGTTGGACAGTATCTTTTACGATTACTTCTTATGGCATACCAAACAAACGTTGGGTGGTTTTGTTTTTAGGTTTATTTTTAGAAACTTTTGTTCATTCGATTTGAACACCAACAATTAATTGTTCATGCGATTTGAACATTTCGAAATAGCAAAGAAAGCTCTGATTGGTGTTTGTTTGATTCAGTAGTATTATTATGACTAATAGTAAATTTTAAAAACACTCGAATACTATCATGTTGTTATATTATCATCACCTATCGCGATTCATAAAAATGCAATTGCACTAGTTAAAGATTTCTAGGAATATGATAAAAAACTTTGTGGAAGCTTTATGTTTATTAATGTTATAGATATTCTTACCCTCTTTATCGTCATATACTATCTAATATATTATAATATACTAATAATGGTTCAAAAGGCTTAATTATTTAATATGTTACTGCTTAATATATGCACCTGTAGTATATCAATTAAAATCATAAAAATCTATGGTTAAACAATCAAGTATCAGCCATTGTTATTATGATCAGAAATTCAGATTAAAATATTGCTATGATGTATACACACAAGTCATTAGGTTACAACTTATTTTACTATGTAGATATACGTTGTTTGTGTACACGCGAGCCGATGATATAAAAATATGATATTTGAGCCACTTTGTACAACCTCAAGCCATCGGTTAAATATCCATAAGATATTTTAATGTGAAATCATATTTATGCAGAAATTGACTAATCTCTAAAAGGTTTAATTTTTAAATTAGTCAAAGAATGGATTCAAAATAAGAATTATTAGTTAACAAACTTATAACAATGGAAAATTGCTACAAAAATGTAAACTATGGAATGTGAAAAAATACTATGTTGTTTATTTTAATTCGTTATAGATTTTACGTTATCGGACTTATTGGTATATATGCTTATAATTTGATTAAAGTTAAACGAGTCCATAAATACTTAAAACACATTTTATTGAAATATGAAGGTGTTAATATTTTGTATTTGTAGGGACATATTTAACAATATATATATTACAATTTATATGATTATTATAATAATAATCTATGCAGTCTAATTTTCTGTCAATATTTTAATGCAGAATCGCAATAAACTTTTACCATGTCTGTTCAAAGAATCATTGATCCGATAAATTGACACTGCTGTTTTTTGCAAAAAATGGTTATCCACCAACAAAGCTTGTATATCTTGCATTTAAATACACTGTTTTTACAACAAAACCAATCGTTATGCAGCGTTGCGATTCGAACCAATTGAAGTGATTCACAGTCATGCAAGCTTGGCACTTTTATTATGTAAGGTTATTGTTATTATTATAATAAGTGTAAGTATGAGTACTTTCGTAATTTTTGAAGCAATTAGAATAATATTAGAACTTTCACAAATTAGATTTCATTATCATAATTGATAATTGTCGTAAATACTAAGTGTAAAAGGAAGCTACTATTTATATTTAAATCAATATACAGGTATAGAAAGATGTACTACGAAAATATAGGTGCGTGTATATAAAGAGTTGGTAAAAATATTACTAAAATTTAAAAAAGTACTTAACATGAATAGCAAATGGATTGGGTAATTAACAACAAATTTTCGCGAAAAAAACTATTTTTACATAGTTATCTATTCAAAAATAATACAAAATTTGTTGATATAGTATATAAAAAAACTTCGTTAGCTAAAGTATTTTTTCCTACTAAACTATGTTTGTTTTTTTAATGTTGTTGAGCAACAAATGGACTCAGAAATTTGTATATGTGAAAATATTTTTTTCCTTATTAGATATAAAGAAATAATTCTTATAATTCCACGAACCTCGCTACAAATTGATTTTACATATAGCTTAAATGACAAATATTGCATTACGACATCATTCTATCATATTCGATAACGATAGGCTCTAAAATACACTTCACAATAAATTAAATTAATTTCATTGTGTGATGTAATTAATAATATACAAACGATGAATAATTACTTTTAACTTGGATGGGAACGATGCTCAAAACTGTTGTCATTTTCCAATTATTTATCATAGACAATTTATTCTTGTGAGATTAAATTCACAGCTGTAACACGTTCTTACTTATTTATGTACTTACAAGTAATTTTTTGCGGCAAATTGTGCAACTTATTAATTTCCATACTTAAATATGAGAACATTGTTTCCTCTGTGTCAATTCGAATTAAATCGAAATTAAGCCGAATGGAGCAACGAATTACAAAGAGATTATTATGCGTTAATAGATCTGACCGTGAATGAGGTTATCTCACATATGATCCTATACAACAATATTATTATATGCTTTAAGCAAAGATGCATACGTAATTAATGAAGATTGTATTATATTATAAAATATAAATGCATTTAGTTTAAACCTATTTATTCAATATAACATATATATGACATAAGGCACAAATATTTTATTTATTCTTTATCTCCCATATCTATTCCTTAAGTATAGCATAATGATATTTGTTGCCAGTATTATTGCGTCCTTCCAGGTCATGCCTATAACCCGTGGTTCTAAGAAATACATTCAGCAGATAGTATTTAGCGGCCTTTAGATTACCGAAATTTGGTCGAGTTGAATAATAGGCAGGTCGGGTTAAGACTCTCTTGAGGTATCTGCAATATACGTGATCGCATCACTTCCAGCATCGTAGCTAAACTATTTCTATAATGACTGGCTGCATAGTCTGTTCTCACATATTTTTGTTGGAACGAGTTTATACGGAAGATAATAAATATAATAAAACATATCTATGATCTAGTGCACTACTGTATAAAGTATAATTGAAGAGTAACATATTTTACTCTGCAAAAATTAAAGGAAAAGTTTTTGAACAAGCATTTTTTCTATAAAGAAGAACTATACAACTAAATAAGAAATCTTGTCGAACAGTAAATAGAAGCAACATGTGATTTATGCTACTACATATTTATAAGTTAACTGTGTAACCTTTTAATTTTTAATTCTATCAAAAATGATGATCTTTAATCAAATAAAGCAACTATATATACACAATAGCAAGTATTTTTTAAGTAAAACCAAAATACGACAATAATATTGTAAATCAAGCATATTTTAACTGTTAGCTATTATTGTATCTCTACGAATTTTCCTTTATTTTACTTCCGGAGAGATAATACAGCCTGGCCGTAAAGCCTAAGGTTAATTCCCGCTTTTTTTAATAATTTGGGAAAGGTTATCTAATGTATTTTTGTTATAAGTAGAATGCTTTATTGATAGTTATCTTCGTTATTATGAATTCCGTTATGTGTTATAAAAATCCGCTTTGATATAATACAATATATAATATAAATTGCAAAAATGATTCATGTATTTAAATTTGATTAAATAGGGAATAAAAGTGAAATTTAATTTGTCAGTACACATATTTCTGAGAATTCAAATTCAAGATTGTGATGTTTTTCGGTAAATGAAATATGAGCTAGCTTTGTGAAATTTAATATTTTTTATGCGCCCAAATTTTGAACTATACGCAAAGAAATTTATCCAGCAATATTGAATATCGTATTATTAAATTGATATGCGTATATAATGATGTGGAAAATGTTCAGAAACAGGATACTTTACCGAGTTTTGTTTAGTTTGAAAATTTAAGTAATTAATATGCATACCACCGAATTCAGAAAAGTTTATAAAGAAATGTGTTGTTTACGTTTTTACAGTGAATTAAAAACGTAAAAATATGTAGTTTGATGTGATATAATATAGCGGAAAATAAAAGAAATATATACCAAACCCCTTTCTTGCGTGTAATTATGGTCGCGTTGTGATATTATTGCATGAAAAGGAAAAACTAAAACGATGTTTCACGATCCCAAACCAAAGTATTATAAATTTGTTTCATAAATTGTTTCCGGTTTCTACAAAATAGTATCAAAATGGCTTCCGTCTCAAATCTACACAACTATAATATAATAGATTTCTTTTTGGCTAATACACGTCAATAATAACGTTATCTTGTTACTTTTCCGACAAACAAACGAATAAAAACAACAATCGAATAGAAAAAAGATCTTTCGTTTGAATTGAAACAACGAAGATTACCAATTAGTTTTTGGACAAGATACGTCCAAGCGATGTCCTTGTCGCTCGGCGATAAAAGAAACTTTGTGAATTTCTTTGTATTCATCAAATCAAATCGTATTAAATATATCGATTTTCTTGATTACTATCGAAATAGTTTAGCCACCGGAAACTTTGTGATAATTAATTACACATTAGAATCAATACACATTGTAGGCATAGACAAATATCATCGGTGGAACGGTAGTGTTGTTAAATAACATATTGCTTTCGAAACCTAATTGTAAACACGCTGATAGTGCCGTACTTTAAAACAATAAACAATTGATATTTACATGATTTGTTCGATATTAAAGTTGATTGATTTTTTCACCGTTTAAACTGATTTTTCACGGTTAAAATTTTTAAACGTAGACACTATCATAAAGTATTATTGAAATGATGAAGTGATAAATGCCGAACTGTTGTAATACAGATTGTATATTTCACTGGTAATGGGTAAAGTAAGATCACAAAGATGGGTTTCAGTGAGGTTAGAAGACTAACCTGAAACTGCTGCAGGGATGAATAACCCAGTGTCCAGCCGCTTTCTGCCTGATGCGTTCTTTCATCAGGGCCTTCTTGGAGCCGAAGAGTTTCATCGCCAGCTTGTTGTCCGTGGGCTGGAAGAGCGCCTGCAGTTGGTTTTTGAGGAAGCTCTGCTTGGGGTCGGGGGGTCCAGTTGGCGGGGTGGCTTCGACGGGGGTCCCGTACAGGGACACCTCGTCCAGTCCGCCAAAGTGGACCTTACCCGTGCTTCCGCCATGGAGCTGCGGTCGGGTGGCCATGTCGGCGTCGCCTAGGAGTAACGTTTCGTCATCGAGCGCTGTCACCAGGCTGTCGGTGCAGCAGGTGTTAGTGTTGTCGAGAGAGACCCGCACGCTGCCGCACGACGCGGCCGACTGAGCCAGCTGCTCGTCAGAGTGCGCCGCGCCGTGGCGCCGCCCTCCGCCCGCCCCGCCGCCGCCGACGCCCCCGCCCCCGGAGCCCCTGAAACAAGGAAAAAGGAGACGTCACTCAACTTTGTGTTGGGATAGGAGCGAAACATCCGACTTTCATCTTAAATCATAAAAGTAGATGTTGTAAATAAATAAAAAAAATATTATCCAGGTAAATTATAAATCGAGATTTTAAATAAATTATACTAAAAATGTTTAGATAATGCCTTATTAATCAAAAAAAATTACAGGAAGTATTTGTAAATATCGTTGTATATGTTTCAAAACCTATATATCTGTATAAATAAATATGAAAGTGTCATGTGATTTTGTGTCGTTTTGTATTGCATTGTTAAAGTGAAATAATATTGCTTTTAAAACAAGAAACTAACGCTTCATACCTATAAACTCTTTTAAATATACCGTGGCCTAACTATCAGGATAACGATTGCAATGATACGTCAAGTGTATTTGGCTCCATTTCAATTCTAGATTCTGATGACATTATTAATATTATATCATTATTTGTGCCATATTCACTCCATATGCCCAACAAATGGCCACCACATGACGCCTCCAAGATTCTCTATTACATGCCAGCCGTTACGTATCCTGCTAGATCATACCGGTATCCTTTAATTCCACCGAGTATATCCTGTGGCTTGTGCCAACGGTTTTTCAGGACGCCGGAATCTCACCGGTCGGCAAAAGAGACAAGCGGGATGCGTCTCCGGATGCCTTTGGAGATCCCATCTCTTGCAAGGATCCTTATGTATTATGAATTGTTTAGTCCTTTTTGACGTTATAAATTCTTCAATAAATATTTTGCGAATTATATTTATTGAAGTGATATATTTTACTTGATTTTAAAAAATAAATATCCGATTACAAATAAAGTTTTTGAAAAATTGACAAAGTGAAACATAAAGTAATCATTTTTTGAAGTCTTTATAAATAAAGAAGGTATTACTAAAAAAGCTCGTCCTCGATATCCAGGGACCAACCTGAACAATTATTATAAAATTTTCATGTAATAAGGCTTGGGTCGCAAACTTTCCCAAAAAGGAATACGAGAAACCTTGGGAAGAAAGTCGACAAATAAAGTCAAGTCAAACAAATCTAAAGTATAGGGTACCATTTGACACAAAACTTGTCGAGTGGCATCGTCAGCGGTTTTCAGACTATGAAATATTGAACACAAGTATTAGTGAAGGGACCTTATATTATATTTTGAAATATTCTTAAGAGATTATTTACTCAAATTACATTGATCTTTTCAAGTATCAATTACTTCCACTACGTCAAAATTTAATGAAAGAGAAAATGGGATAATTTAAGATTTCTAAAAAAAATTTAAACTCTTTATTATTTTATTATTTACACTCTGAGGTGGCTAGAGTATATATATATATCACGATACTATAATGACTTATTTAAACAAATAACATTTAAAAATAAATTATTATCACGCATTCTCTAAAAATATGGCTATTCAACTCATTTTATAATGTAAATAAATAAAATTTAATTTACTCTTAACTTTTATACAGCCACCTCCAAAACCAAGTAAATTGCAAGCAAATACGCTTGTCTATTAGTTCACTGATACCGTTTTAATATTATAATTATAATATAATAGATTTAATTAGTTTTATGTATATATCTATATATGACGTTAGCCGCTCCGAAAGTGGAACATATGAATCTACACAGTGTAAAGATATCCGTTACAAAGTTGCACAATGTAAATACACCTAACATTGTTTTTTTTTATAAGAACTGGCTGTCAGATACTTGCTCATACCGATTGGATCAAATTCTGTATTTTAGAATTTAAAAAAATCGACATATGTCGGCATCGAAAGCGAATTCCCGGATGCGAGGTGCGCACAGTAACCTCTAAGCTGTATAATTATGTGTATAATGTATTGAGTCAACAATAACTAAGGGTGAAAAACTTATACAATAAGTATATTATCACCAAAAGTCTATGGATTTCGTCGAAAGATATTTCATGAAAATATTATTTTTATTTCGGAGGGAATTCAAATTATCATCATAATAAAATAAATATAAAATTATTTATTTTAGTATTTAAATCACCATAAAGTGTTCGTTACTTAATGTTTGTGGTTTTTCTAAGTAAAATCACAATATTTAATAAGCATTTGCTGTCTTTTTGCTTAGAAATGTTGAATTACTATTTTATTTATGCGTCAAGATATACAAAACAGCATTGAAAAATATTATAAACTCACTTTTCTCAAAATTTAACTTTTGCCATTAGCTGCATTTTTACTTATGAATGCAGTATAATGTTTCAATTCAAAGTTTTGATTACTGTATATTTAAAAATTATTTCATTGTCTGATAAGAATATCAATTGACTATAATATCTATGATTTAGTTATTGAATCGTGAATGAAATCACTATTCCATATTATTTCAGATATGTGATGGTTTTCACATCTAATTTAATTAAATAGTATACTGACAAAAAGAAATATAGTTAGTTTAATAATATAATGATTGACATAGGAATATTTATTCCGGATATATATACAGATTATTATCATTATAGACTTTAAGAAAGTTTGGCGATTTATTGATAAAAGAAATAACTTCATCATATAATGGTTACTTGTATATTAGACTTAAATTTTGAAAAAAATATCACAAAAAAGCTTTGTCACAATTCACGTATTGATTTTTATGAAGAAAAAACGTACCAAAACAATAAATTTTATATTCCCGGATTACAGGACGTAACAATTGAAGATGAAGGCAATAAATTTGAAGCTGTAAAGATAGAAAAAAAAGATTTTTTTCAGGGAAAAAATTTAGGTAGGCGGTATTATAAACAAAGAAAAACTGGTTGATACAATGCGAAAAAAGCTCTAAAAGTTACTTAGAATTAATTTATTTTCCATTGTTGGGTTTTGCTGAAGGAAGTTTACAGTTCAGATGATAAAGAAAAGAAAAGGAAAATTATTCGAGGTTGTTATTTTTAAATTATCCACCTTTGAAGAAAATACAATATTATTTAACAACGACTAATAAAATAACATTCAATTTACTCACCGAAAGAACAAATATATTATATGATATAATGAATTATTATTTTTTATAAAACACAGCAAAAAAATTAGTATACTGAGTTTTATTTTTATTAAATATTTTTTATCATTTATACACCACCAAAATTAAAATTAATTGCAAATAATAAATTGTAGTCTAATTAAAATCGTATTTTAATAATACATATTATCACATTAAACACTCAACTTTTTATAATGCGCGCCTAGTAATCCGGGGAATGCGGGTACGATTCCCGGATTTTAAAAATCCGAAAATGTAGGACTGGATGCCCATTGGATTGAATAATTAATGATCCATATGCTCCACACTGGGAGTGAACATGGTATTAAAAAAAAATAGTAAAAATTTAATGTTTGAATAATTTTTTATTAATTCTAAGAAAAATATTTAGATAAATTAATATGAACGTTTAAACAAATTAATGAAGTAAAATAACAAAATAGTATATCAAATATAAAGATAGATAGATATATACCAGGTTCCAAGCTGGAGCATATGGATCTACACATTGTAGAGATATCCATTTCAATAGTGGAGCATATGGATCTCCGCAATCTGAAGACGTCTTGATAGATTATTTTTCATGAGAATCGTTTGTCAGATAATTACTCAACCCAATGGGCAGCCTGTCCTGCATTTTTAGATTTTTAAAATCCGACAGATGGGTGATCGTACTCGCATTCTCTAGATTGCTAGGCGCGCACGCTACCAATTACGCTAACCGAGTAGACAAATACGTGTGTTATTATTTTTTAAAGTAACATAATAATTTATAAATAAGTGATAATTTTAGAAGTGTGCTAAAACTCAGTAGGTATTTCAATTTAGTTGCAAAAACGAGCTTAAAAGCTCAATTTATGGTAAAAAATATACCGTAGTGGAATATAATATGATAAAAAAAAATGTACTTCTTTTTGAATTGTTAAAAAAATTAGTTTGAATTATATGTGTATATTTGAGTCATCCGGATGATGTCACTATTTATCTAACCGTGGTGTAATGGCATTGATTTATCTAAAAAAAATACTCAGACCTAGCATATGAGACGTTACAGTGTTATCTTGACTAACCCATGTCCATATTATCATTTTGATTAGCACTCTTATAAGTAAACTACCAGAATGTAATATGATGAACCAAATATGTGGTAAAATACGAACAAATGTTAAAATGAGTTAATTTGTTCGTCAAGAAGTTCATGTTTTTTAATTGAGCTTCTTTAATAGATTAGAAAATCTAGTATTTATTTAATAATTTTATTAATTATGTGTAATTGATATTGTTTATTATTGTTAATTATTATCGTATTGTCTCTTGTTCATCGTATTCAGTTTCACTGTTTCCTTACACACAGGTTCCTTACAAAGATAATGATTGTTATTGAAATTACATTGTTATAGTTGTATCTTTAGTAAAATAATTTTACAATTGTAGGCCTTATAACAATGTCACAGCAAATATTTCTATGGGAAAATCTGAAAAATATTTTTTCTCAACTGAACATATATTTCTATCAAATGGATCGTAATTTATTCATTGCATTTTTTCCCTTCATGCATTGCTAAATGATTTTGAGCCCGTAAGATGAAAGTAATTTACTGTTAATTTTTTTTTGAAAAAAGAACTTGATTATAATTCTACGGATTTTTTTTTAAAATATATATTATAATAAAAATAATCACACTCACGTTATACTATGTTCGATATTTTTGGAAATCTGAAAAATTTCTCCATCTTCTTCTTGGTTTATATCAATGCTCGATACGGAGAGACCTCTGAGAGGGTCCATACTATTTGAAAAATATCAACCGACAATAAGAGAGGGACAGTTTTTCTAAATGAGGATCCTTGAGAGTACGTTAGCATAACCAAAATATTACTGCTGGAAAAATTGTATTTTCAAACGCACGTATGAAAACTTTCAAAAGGTTTTCAAATAATTCTTCCACTGTAAAAATGTTTATTTTATTAAGTCAGAATAAATATTGTGAAATATATTATAGTTTTAATTAAAATATTTCAGTACAGAATGGTATTGGGTTATTTAATTAACTATAATAAAAAATGTATGTTAATTTGAAAATATAAAAATCTTTGCTTCTTTGAGTTTGAACTTAATCTGCTCTCCAAGGCGATTGTTTTAACCGTGGCAACTCCAAAAATGACGCAAACTAACTTTCATATAATATATATTTTCACCCAAAAAATGAGTATAAAATGTTTTCATAATGGTAAAAACAATCAATTGGATTAAAAAGAATTAAAAATTATATATTTTTATGATTGATAATTATTTGATAAACTTATTACGAATATAATCTTTTGTCTTTGAATTATTTTAAAGCAGTTGATAACTGTGAGATTCGAACCCATAACCTACGGCACAGAAATGAGCAAGTATGTAGTTACAAATAATTTGTATACATACAATAATAAAATGTAAAAAAAAAACCCCCAGAATCTAACTGATGATCACACGGAAGTTGACAGATGGCTGATAATAATATAATTTAGAGTCTGTCAATATTACTAAGGTTGTCATAAATAAAAAGATTTTTTTTTGAAATATCAATAATTACAATGTGGAAAGAGTAGAAAAGAGCTCGATCTGTGAAAATTCACCAATTTAAGACAGAAATAGACGACAATAATACACTTCAAGAAAATTAATTGAAAGCTCATTGTTAGTGAATTTTCGTTAGAAAGATTTATAAGGAAATCTTTACAAAGCTGTATTTATTATATCAATTAAGTTGAAGTAGAAATTAAATTCGTACTGTCGTCAATTTAAATGAAGATTTATAATAAAAAATATCAATGGAAGAAATGGTTAAGAAAACTGGAAGAATGAGTTTTGACAACAGAAAACAAAGCGATGATTGTTCGATCTATTTATAATTAAGATTTATATAATCTACTAGCTTTACTGTTATTTATATTCAAGTTAGTGGGAGTAAACTTTCATCAAAATCAACTAGACAAACGAGTTAGGTGTACTCTTGGTACTGAGGTGATTAAAATGTACACAGTTCTATTTTATCAACATTAGTTCAACGAATATTAATATCATATTAAATCATTTTCGCAATTATTAAAAAAAAATACACAAATAACGTTAAATATAGATAACAACTTGAAAGCGTATTTCAGGCAAAATATTGTATTATTTTAAGGGATGAATTGTCTGCGTACTGTAAACCTGATAAGCATCTGTTTATTCCGGTATGTCCTTTGTTTTTAAATATTTAGTTGTTTCAAAACGCAAGTAAAGTGAAACAGAAAGTTTAGTGTTACATGTATGAACTTTTTAACTTTTAAATATTCTATACGCAGTTATAAAAAGGTGCTGTACCATAGCTGAAAATAAATGAAGTCAACCTGTAAGTTCCTACTCGTGAAATGGTTTGTAGTGAAAAATTATGATATGCAGAAAAAACGATATGAAATAGGTTTAAATAATAATTGGTACTTGATTGAAATTCACTGTTGAAAAGTTTTTCATACGTTACTATTTGATTATCTTAAGCCTGTGTAAACATGTCACTGGTAAAATATTAATAATATGTATGGTATCAAAAAATTTCATTGATATGTATTAGAGTGGGTCTAAAATTTTTGAATTATTTTTCGTTGATGACGGTTATTAAGTCACTTTTTCCCTCTTAAAAATCATCCATTTCTCCAAGCACGCTATGTATGTGAAACCACTATTTACATATAGCATGAAGTAACGAAACTAAGCAGTTCTTTTAAAATCCCAGAAGTGTTCTAGGAGAAGCTTTACAAGATAGTTGACGGGCACTAGAGTGTGTATGATTCGTATTTTAACTATCACTTGTATATTGAGCCTTGTTAAAAAAATACCTTCTTGCTCAGAGTAGGAATACTAATTGACTTGGTTTTTCAAATATGATTTCCATTTTTTACGTCAAATATTTTTGCCGCGACATATTTTTATTGAATATATTTTCCATGACCGCTTTGTTACGGATTGTATTTATTCTAAAGTAAATGCTTAATTTGATATAATTATCGAATTGTATGATACTACGGTATATGAACCCGTAACCTACAGTGTCCAAGTGATTCACTACCATTCACTATTCACTACTCTAGTGACCGCCAAGTTAATGTCACTAGATATGATTCTATGAATGCAGAAAAGATATAATCTATTTGTTTACATACAATTTTATAATCAATCGCATTAATCACAGTCATGTAAATATTGTAAATGAAACAGATTAATTGGTGTTATCACTGGACGTGTAGTATTTATTTAGAATTATTATAAACAATGTACGAAAATAAGTGATAATTATTTCTGTAAATGTGAAGTTATCTTGAAATATAATAATTAGTCACGACTTGTTTATAAATTAAACGAAGAAAATATTCGCAATAAAAAATAGCTTTTAAAAATTACCAAGTGTCTAGTTTTGCGTTTTGCTTTTATTTAATCAAAAATCATCTGAATGGAAGCCATGAGCATCATTATATTCTTCTTCTTTCCATATTTACTTCTAATCTAAAACGCAAAATCACCAGGCATCGACTCCAAGATTCTCTTCATTTTTAATTCGTCCGCTGATCGCTCTTCACTTTTCAAAATCATTCCAGGATCCTTAAAATCTATCAAAATATCCTATGAATTTTAAAGAAAATTTTCAAGGTATATAGGACACCAGAATTCTCTCGGTTGCAAGAGAAGACAAGTTTAATTTAGACTCTCCAAAGGTATTAAGAGCTTATGTTATTTTTTAACACAACAGGAAACTGTCCAGTTTATATTTTAGTCTCCAAGTTTCTCATAAAGCCATAAAATTTCTCACCGGAAGTGTTTTACGCAAGTATCTATTTTAGAAGTAGAATGGGTGAATTCTTTATCAATTATCATGATTTGCCATTTTATATTAGCAACAATAAAAACAAATAACTCAATCTTAAATTTCAGCAAAAAAGTCAAATGTAGTAAACCTCTCCATAAATGGTATATAAAAATTAATGTCAGTTTTTTATTGCTTTTTTAAAAAATTCTACTGCAATAATTATATTTGAGTGGATGGTTTATTATATCATGATTGACTGTTACTGATCATTACAAACTATTTTAAGCCAATCATACATCCTTGTTATTTTCATAACCTAACCTAACTTTAACTAACGTAGTTTACAATAGAATTACAATTATGCTACGAGCTATAATATATTATTTTAAGTAAAATTGCACCTTTTATAAATAGTTAGAAAATTCACGTTAAAAATAATTTGAGTTGCCGATGCAAAGTATTTTTTGAATAATTTACTTACACTGGAACGTATGGCATAGTATCGTTTATCTCTAGTGTTATAGGGCAGTAGGGCTCTCTCTGTATGATATTACATTTTAAGAATTCATTTAGTGTGTGAATATGACGTCATATAGTATGAAACATAGTGACACAACAATTCCCTCCCTTGATACAAAATGTTTGTTTAAGGTTGTAATAAAAATAAATTTTATATTGCGTGGATTTTTCAGTAATGCACAAAACTGTAGTATTTTTGTTTGATGATTTTGAGATTAAATTGTGGCATATAAATGTCAAATGTGATCAAAAAAAATATATAAAATGAACCGGAATATATTTTTAAAGGATATATTTCTCTTGAGAGTATATGTTTTAAAATATAATAAAGTATGATAAAATGTCGAATATAGAAAAAAAAGACGTAAAACTAATTTTTTCAAAATTGGTTTTATTCGCTAATCACAATGTATAAAACTTAAAACACTTTCTAGTGAAATGATATGAACTGCAAATGCCAAATACTTTAAGAATGAAAAAAGGATGGCCTGAAAAATTTGTGACCAGGAAAACGGTCCTATACTACATCGATTTTATTTGTTTTTCTTAGACAACTTATTGAACAAATATCACTGAGTGAATAGTGAATAAAAAAACATGCTTAATTTTCATGCACTTCAAGGTTGTGTCGGTGTAATGTTTAGAATTTGGCCAAAAATGATTGAATAAACGTTTTTTTGTGCTTCCTATAAAATTTGTCCTACGTGGGTTACGTTCTTTTCCAGTTCCACAATCGATATATATATATTATAAACAAGACTAGCGGTTTTAATTTTCATATTGGCGTATGATATTTGTGTAAGTCAGTAATTTTAAGCTACTGTATTTTTTACTTTATACTTAAAACTGCGTAGAGAATAGTAAAAATATAAACCTTTTTTCTATTAGGTCGAAATGTGTTTACTTGTAGTCATAGAGAGATTAATTTTTATGAATCATATTAAAAGGTGGTGTTGTTATTTTGATAACAGTCCTGAGATATATTGTCCTCGATTATTTTTTGATACAAAATTATTATAAAACGATTGTTTGAAAAAAATCAATATAATTATGGAAATTTGTTACCGTTGCATCAACCATGGACCTAGTAGATACCATAGTTGATAAATCTGCCAATGAGCAGTTAGAGTAATAACCGCTGATTCATATTTAAGTTCATATTATTATTTAATAATATGAACTTAATTAAGAACTTAAATAAATTATTTTTATAAATATTTATATTGATATTTTCTAAAAATATTTATGCTTGGATTTACTCAGTAGTGTTTCCAATAAATATCAAAATTTGTAATAATAGTAATCGATAATAAAAAATGTATATTTATAAACAACTCTATTAAATCAATTATTTAATATCGGACCAAAATTTGGTGCTGTAAAAATGACAATAAAGAAAGAAAGTTTCACTCTGGAACGATTATAAAAAACACCATTGTATTCCTCACAAAATTTTTACTTTAATCGGCACCACAGCCTTATTTTACTTTAGGACCCTTTCGGAAAAATGTTTCCACTATTAAATACCTGTCACAATGTTCAGCGTCCATCCAATCGTCAGCTCATTTAACTGAAGGGATTTATTGAATATTATATTCTAGATGACATTGTAATAAATTGTTTAAATAAAATAAAGACTGCTTTATTAGTATTGTTTTTTTTTTATTATGTATTATGTATCAAAGAAAACTCAAATTTCACAGCGGAGGATTAATTAATATTTATGTAAAAGATAATTTTTTCGGATAAATTGATGATGAAAAATCTCACAGCCTGTCCTTGAAAAATGTTTGCCTCTATTCTGATTTGTATTACTAATATATATTGTTTTGTGAGATAGAAAAAACTCATTAGTCTCGGTTATTTTGTTTAAAAATGGAGTCAGGCAATTTGAAAAACGCTGTATGGAATACTGAATATATCTTGAGTTGTTGCAGTATTTGCACTTTTCTTTAATTACTGCATCTCGTTGCGAGCGGCAAGTCGCATACATCAAAATTTATTAAAAACAATGTTTACTAACCATATAGTTGCTATAAATTATACAATAAACTACCTCAGTTTTGAAAATAAATAAAAATAAAAACAATAAATAAACAACGTTTCCACTATGATAAAAAATAATAAAAA
>JAGVSQ010001466.1:0-29196 GCA_022683975.1 Rhyacophila evoluta | reverse complement strand
CTTAATACATCATTTCATTGCGTTTCATTTCATTCCCTATCATAAAAAGAAAAAAATCAAGAATGTACCCCATAAACATCGCCTTCCTATGTTTCTTTGGATTGACGCCATCTTTGATTTTTTGACGTCTAAATAAAAGCGGTATAATACACACGTATACACCCATTCACTCACACGCATCGGCGTTTCAAAAAATTCACCTTTTTGACATCTCTGTACCCGTACTTCGAAATGACACATGGTAATTAATAATATCAACATACTGAGGTTTGAAATAATTTTATCCCTTAAGAATTTTGGGGTGTGCGCGAAGTATTTGAAATTTTCAACTTAGTTTGCAGTTTAATTTTTAACGCATATAATTTATTATCTTACCAATCTAACATCGAGCATAAACAGTTAACCTTAAATAAGATCAACAATTTCCTAATTTTAGCTGTGTGAAGATTTAATTGGTAAAGATGGGTTATTGTTACGCTTCCTAAACGTGGGAGATGTGTCATATGATGCCACCAATGCCGAACAAACTCAATATGTTGAAATGGCTGCTCTCAAATGCCTTCAAGCACTGACTCGCTGTCAAGATGGCATTCAAAATAGTGAAAAGAGACTACCTCGAAATGTAGATTATTTGCAAAATGCTTATAACATATCTATAAGATATTTATATAAAAAGAGGTCTAAAGGACAGGATGACATTTCTTATTGTAAGGTAAGATTTTGGGACTACATTCACTTTTACTAAATACTATAGGTGAGTCATTTCAAGTTTTAATTCTAGACATCCATTAAAATAACCAATAATTGATATTGGTCAAACTCAGGAATTTGATATACATGCTGCATTTATTATAAACGAAATATTATTTTAATAGATAGTCCACTGATTTTATCATGATGTCATTTTTTTATTGTAGATGCTGATATGTGCAAGCAGTATACTATTTCAAATATACTCAATGAACTGTGATATAGAAAAGAATCTCGGAGAGGTAATTGGAGCATGTCGCTGTTGGATGCTCTATTCTCTTGAGGGTTGTAATAATGGCAAACCACAAAAAGTCATGCCATCGCAACAGGCTATTGCCGAGGTACCTTCAGGACCTTCCAATAAAGGCGGAAAAGTATGTCAATTTCCATAAATAGTGTGCAAAATATAATTTTTTACAAACTATTATAGGTTTTCACTGGGTATTGATTGGAATAATGGTGAAATTCTGTTATATTCTAGCAAAAATGTCCTCGCATGTAATAGTTTTTTATTCAATTGTATAATGCATCTGTTAGATCAAGCATCTTAAATATGTAAATAATGTACCCAAGGACACTCAATTAAAATAACATAGATCCTATTTTTAACTGTTTTTTCAACATGTGATAATTAAATTATGTAATTAAATTTATTAATAATATATTATAAGAGAGATATGTTGTATGTTCATCTAAATTTTTGTGAATCAATACGTTTTTAACATTATTTCCAGAGAATGAAATTGCGAAAGCATAGGAATTCAAAACCAATTAGTAGCTGGAAAGAAGTTTCAAATGCGGAAGACTCGATACCAAATACTAACCAAGCTGTAAAGGTTTCTTATACTGCTGCCATTTCCACTGTTAGTAATTATGATAATGTGGCCATTCCACATTGGACTGTCACCAGTGAATCGGACATGTCAGATTCAGAAAGCAGTCGTCAAGCAAAAATTAAATCTCTGCAAGCAAAGACCCGGTTGGCTGCACTCAATTTACTTACTATTGTTATTAGGGTATGTACGAAAAAGAAAGAGAATTCAATTTATAAATTTTGTTGCTATGCAGAAAACATAGTATATTATATAAATATATCATCCAGATTTGTAGAGAAATTTTACATATCATCGAGAAATGAAATTGAGTTGAATAATAAAAATTTTGAGTGCCTGTTAAATATAATCTTATGTCTTCTTACTATGTGTTTATCATAAATCAGTGGTACAGATCATTATCATGATTTCGTCCTCAAATTATTCTATTGAGAATCATTTGTGTTTTTTCTTATTTGCAGTCATCGGAGAAGCATGTGATATTTGGCTATTGGTGGACGTTGCTTCCTGGAGACGTATTTGGGACTAATGTTGGCCATGGTTATGGTGGTGGAGGATTGGCTCTCTGTCTTCAGAAAGAGCCGACTGCATCCGGAAGAGGTGCAGCTCTTACCAGTCTCCTCGCATTGCTAACCATTTCAAGACCATATCTTGCTCAAGCTGAGACTAGGTAAATTACTTTAAATATAAAACAAATAGTATATTATAAATCTAGCTATATATTTTTTTACTATCCATCAATGAGAGAGTAAGACATCAATCTTTTTATTCCCTTCCACTGAGATTTGCGTCATTCGTTAAGTAAAAGAAAAAATTAACAAAATCAGAATGACATTTTCTCTATAAACTTATCTTTTATTGTTACATTACATTATAATAAAATAAAATTTTGATTTTCCAAAAAAGACAAACATTTTTAAAAGTCCTATAAACAGACAATAAAGTTCCAGAGGTTGTGGATGATCAAAAACATTTTAAAATTACTAATAGTTTATATTGGCACAGTATACAATTTTACTACTTTTGTTTCAGCAAACGAGCTATTACTGCATTTACACCATTTTCAGTGACACTGGGACACACGCTAGAAAATCTTCATACCATGCTTTGTTATTCATTAAGCAATGAACGATCAGTTCCAGTTTTAGTTGTCACTCTTAAGTGTGTGGTTGCTTGCATTCAGGCCACACCTTACAAGAAACTCGATGGGGTATTGCTTATTGGTATTGTGAAGAATGTGAAAAAACTTCTTACTCATAAAGGTAATGTAAAAACTCTGTTAATGTTGTTTCTATTTAAATTCTAAAATTGGTTCCCTTTTCGACTGCAGTTCATAAACATTATTTACCCAAGAATTTCAAAGAAAATAATTGTTTACTAGCGATAAATTTTGATTAAACATATTGAATTATACAATCAATATGATACAGATGATCTTAAAGCAGTTCAAATCGTAAAGATCACAGGTGATGAGTTCGAACATACTTAACTATAAACGCAAATTTTCAAATACCAAATTCAATCTTCATTTTTTTTATGTTTCAGATTGGACAATACAAGTGGCAGCATTAATTGTTATGGGCTGTGTTGTATCAGTTGATCCTTTCGTTCCAGAAATATTGGACATGCTTTCAACACCATATGCTTCTGATGTAATCGTAACTGACACTGTTGAGAAAATTACTATCGGGGAAGAATCAAAAGGTCATAGTGACATTCAAAAGCCACATCTTGCCGTATCTCACAGTGATAATGAATTTTCAGACAATGAATTTGAAGAGGAAATCAGTCCTGAGAGCCAAATTTTACCTTATATGTTAAATAGTAATATCACTAATGATGGTGAATGTGCAGTGTCACCAGAAACTGTTGACAAAATTGGCTGGCTAGTGGAAATATGTCTTCTTAATTTAGGGTGGATATTTAAAAATAATAAAATGGAGGTAAAGTTAGTGATTTCATTAATAAATTTTTATCTTATAAATAATAATAAATTTCATTGAATTACGAATTTAATAAGTATTGCACTTGTCACTGCATTGTTAATAGTTATATGCAGAATTAGGGTATTGAATACTTGCAACCAGTATTAGTAACCAATACTTAATTCGAAAAGTATTTGATACTGATGTTTACTTATGTGTACTTTTTTATTAGTATGAAGTATGAGTACTTCTGAAAGGATCGGTTACTTTTTAGTATGAGTACTTTTGAATGAACCTGTTACGTACTTTTTAAATAAGTGGTTACTTTTAAGACCCATGAAACCTAAAAAGAAAAGCTCTGGCGACAAAAATTTAAGAAAGTAGGAAGAAAATCCCAATTATGAGTATTTTCAAAAGTGAATGAGTACAAAAGTACCCAATACTTCGTACCGGTTACTTACAAAAAAAGAACCGGTACCTATGAGTACTCAAAAGTACCGGTTCCACACATTACTAATTGTTAAAACTCTCTGATATACATACTAGTCATGAAAATGCTTTGCTACTTGAAAGAGCTGTTTTCATATTAATTTGAAAAATATAATATTTGCAATCGAACTGTAACATAAACTTAACACCTGCAACGTTTTCGATCTTACAGAGCAGCAAAATAGCGCTGATTCCAATTCGTGTAGAAAGTCTGCAAGTATTGTCAGCGATAGCTTTGCAACATTATGAGAAGTTTTTGTCTCCACTGGTGAGTATCATGACCACTGTTCTTTGCACTGCTCTTCGGGACCCTATACCAGATGTTTCACTGCACGCAGCCAAGTGTATCAGCTCTATGGGATTTGCTATGCAGAAATTAGGTCAGTCAATTAATATCTTAACAATATGACACGTTATACTTGTAAATGAGTTACAGTAAGTTTGGCAATATAGAATATCTGTAAGAAAAGCATCTAGAACAGCAAGAAAAATTAATTCCATTTATCCTTATGACTAGTTATACTTCACAATTTAGGATTTTCATTTTCATTTATTACATACATTTTGATATGAAATTGTGTTAACCTTTCAATCAAACCAAAAATTGTTATTTTAAACTTCATATAACATTTCTAGGTGAATCATCTAGCATCTTAAATTTACCTGACAGTTTGTATTTCTGGAAAAGTCTACTGCAAGGATCGTTAACAGAGATTATCCAGTCGGAACACAATGCACCCGCGAGAGCTATTGCTTGTGACTGCATCAGCAGTATTGGAGAGAAAACATTCATTCATCTGCCGGTTAATTTTGATTTATATCATTTATCCTATTTTTGTTAGGTAAATTAAGCACATTAGTAAAATTATGACATAAACTAGGTCCAAAATTTTCTGTGAATTACTCATTACCCTATACTAACATTCTTTAATTACTCCGAATATTTCCTATAAATTGAGGCTTGCTGAAGGCATATTCACGTAAAAATCAAAAATGCTTTAAAACTACAACCATTTTATTTTAATTGATCTTGTCATGTATTAGAAAATGTTTACAGAAATAACAATATAAGTGTTCAGTTTTGTTAAGATGCCATATATGCAATTTGACAATTCATTTTATAGTTTTCATATGATGTTGACTTAAGTTCCAAATTTGACCAATGACCATTACATCTACACAAACTATTTTTACATTAAAGAAATTTCACGAGGTTGCTGTCGATTTATAGACTACATTTAAACAAATGGTTTCAAAAATGTCTTACCGTGATATAATATTATTCCATTTTCATATAAAACTTTGAAGTAGAACATAAGAATCTATCAACTTGTTGGTGTTCCAATAGAGAAAATATAATTTTCATTTAATGCGTGCTATACTACATTTGGTATCATTCTTTTCCGTTATGAATGTATTTATTTGTTAATATACTTACACGTCACCAATTACATTTGAGCCACGTGCATAATGCTATACTAGCATTATCATATTAGATTTTTTGATGTACTGGTCTTTAATATTGAAATTTTCTTTAAAGATTTGTTTTTAATATTCTTAGGAAAACTTAAAACTACTCTGTGCTACTTTATTATTGGGATCCAGTGGTGATGAAGATGCTACAATTCGAGCAGCCGCAGTCAGAGCACTTGCGGTGTGCATCATGTATCGTCATTGGAGAGAGGTATATTTATATTAAATTTGTAAATCTGCTGAATACATATTGGATCTTTAGCTTCATGAAGATTACTGGAATGCTTTTTTTTTTTTTTAATAGGAATGTTTATTTTATTGATAACATCAAATGCTATCTTTTTTTTACTGTTTATAGTTTTCATGTATAAAGCTACTGAAAGACGAAATTCAGGCTGAGAATAATAGCTTTTATAGAAACGTACAAATTTTAAGTAGTATTTAGTTAGAAAGTTTATATATTATGTTTACAAGGTTAGGTTTAATTTACTGTAAATTGTGTGGTCATGAATGATTTTTAAATCCTATTTTTTTTATATGTAAATTTGGATATATTTAGTATCAAGTAGACTGAGCAATGATTAGTTATCATTATTTCAAAACAAGAATTAATTATACGGAAATGTAGAGCCCAAATTAAAATCATTGCATTCGTAGATTAATTTTTTTTGTGTTGGACAGAAATATTTAAGATCCGTTTTGCAAAAACTGAACTTAAATAAGTCTCATTAATTTAATCAGTTCTTCAAATTTTATATACTTTAAGGATACTGGTTTTCTGAGCGATTGTGGAGAATCGGTATTGCGAGTCATGAAGGAACCTATCCCAGCAGTAAAAAATAAGGCAACGTGGGCCCTTGCCAATGTCACTGATGCCCTACTGCTAAATTTGTGAGTAATAAATACCAATGACAATAGTTATTTCTCATTCATTTTATTTTATTTTATTTCGACATCCTAAATTCTTAATTTTAGGGAAGATCCTGAGATTGAATCGGTTGATGATAATTTATTAGAGAGACTTCTTCATGAAAGTGTCGTAGCATCCAAAGAAAATGACAAGGTAAATGTAATCTTATTACGTACATATGATATATTTATTCTATTTGATTATATTCATGTTATAATATTAGATAACATAAATTCTTAATGTATAAAATAGACAAAAAGTTAAAGTTTTTTTCTTTTGAAATATCGTTTGTAAGACTCGTTTCATAACTCTTATATTCTATATTATATTTCAAAGATCGTGATTTTATGTGATGCGCTGGAAATTTTTTTGCGATGTACAACAGATTTAAATAAACATTATTTGTTCTTACTTGGTTCAAATCGTAAAATTGTCAGAGGCTGGCTTGACCTGTATTACTCTTAGAAAATACTAATAACACCCACAGCTGTAATGTCTAATATAAGTTATATTTCTCAACACTTCAAAAATAAAGATAACATAACTTAAATTGTCATAACTTAAAACAATTTCAATTACGGGACGACTGTATTATGTTTTATAATCTAGTTGTAAAATAAACATGAATGTTGTACAAATTTCTCATAATAAATGAAAATTGGACCACAGATATTAATATAATATTAAATCAATCCTAACGTTCCTATAAATCCAAATATTCATTGTAAATTTAAATTCTATTTAACAGTGTATATTACATTCTGTTATGATAATAATATATCTTTGCTGATATAATATGTTGTATTGGTTATGGTATTTCTTGATTGCAGATTAAAATGAACGCAGTTCGTGCAATAGGCAATATTATGCTGTTGCTAAATGAGAGACATTTAAAAAATAATTCCCGACTTCAGTCAACAACTCTTGCTGCCATTGAAAGATTAATCTTTTGTGTTTCGAATGGTAGTAATATGAAAGTGCGATGGAATGCTTGCCATGCTTTGGGAAAAACCATGAAGAATGAAACATTATTTGTTCACTTCAAAAAGTTACAGGTAGTTACTAGTAATAATAATAATCAGCACTCAGTCAAAGGTGAACTCTTTAGTAAATGCTTATAGTTGCGCTATTGTAGCAATTAAAAAACTCCTAAAACACCTTCCAGCTGCCGAAGTTATAGTCTTCTATTTTATCTTCTTTCTAGCTCTAAGATGATTTACTATTTCAAAACTTATCAACAAATTTAGTATTAAATATCTCTATTTACCGCTGCATGTCCCAAACTTATTGACATGATCGAAATCAGCACGAATTTGTGTACCCATTATCTTAAAGTAATTTGGAAATAAACGAAACAAATTTTAATTTGTAGGTCAATCTTTTCACGTGTCTCTGTAATCTTATTGAAAAGTGCCGCAATTTAAAAGTAAGGTCGCACGCGGCAACAGCCTTACGATCACCTTGCACTCGTCAATTATATGGAAGTGCATTTGGACAGGTGTGGTCTTCTGTTCTCAGTGCAATGGACAGTGTCAGGCACACGGATGACTTCACAGAATATTTGCACAAGGATCATCTAGTTGAGCAGGTAAAATATTTTATCAATGCAATCTCATCTGGAAACAAAATGTTTGAAGTTGCGCTTCGGCATTGATTGAAAATAATAATTCTGTTGCCGAGAAACGATGCTAGGTGTGCTGTGGTGGATTTCCCTAATATCAGAAAAACATTAGAGATGCCGCCATAGCAGCGGCATTTCTTACCTTCTTTACTTGTGGTGCCCAGCAAAAAATTTTGGAAAAAATGTGTGTGCTGTGAAAGATAAAAGATTACGAAGCACTGCATAGAGTTCACTCAAAAAAATCTATCTAGTTTTTATTAATACACACTTTTTAACACTTGCCTTACTTTCCCTTTAGCAGCAGTAATGCCTCCCAAGTGTCCTGTGTAAAAAAATATGTTATAAAAGTCAATGTATCAAAAGTCAAATAATATAAAATAGTGCAAGAAGTGCAAAAATAAAAAGACAACATGTCCAGGAGTATATCCTTTGCCAACTGATCTAACCGCTTTGGATACTCTCTCTCCTCCCTTCTGAGATGCAGTAGAAGTTATGTGAATATATGTCGTATAAATACTATTCTTTCTAAATACTTATTGCTCAAGCTTCTTTCTATATGTGCTCATAGTCACTGATGATTAGTGACATTCATTTTATTGTTGCAGTTGTGTGTTACGTTGTCTCATCTTGCCTGCCTGTTGACAACAGAAGATCTTATGGATATTTTAGAAGCTACTAGCTTTCATTGGGAATGTGCAGAGTATCTCCTTAAACAAGTTGTGCAAAGGACGGAACCACAGAGTGATACGTGCACCAAATTACTGGAGGCTGCTAAATTTGTTACCACGCGAATAGCTTCCAATAATGAGAGACAAAGAGATTGTCTAAATATTCTGCAAAATATGTTTGTTTGGGAAACCTAACACAAAGACACCAACAATGAGAATCGGACTAAAACAAAAGACTTTAACAATACTGTACAGCAAAAGATAATTTTTTTGTGCTAAAAGAAATTAAAAGTAAAAACTCAGTCATAATTTTTGTTGCTCGGTTAATCAGAATATCCTGAATGCATTTTTCCATTACCATTACATATTCAATTATTAATAATCCACTAATTGAATATTTTGTTAAAAATTATTCAGAGAGTATATTAAAATTTAATTGATGCTGGAATTAAAGGATGCTGCCATGACCTGAAAGGATCTAAGGCGACTGGCAGGTGATAAAGAATTCTGGAGGCATAATGTGGTGGCTATATTCTCCACATAGAGAGAGATGTGGCAAAGAGAATGAGAAATATATATACATAACTTTTATAATACTATGCTTGCATATCTAATAAATAATTATGTAATCATATCTTCTGCATTTTTATTGACCATTACAATATTCTCATTTAAAATTGAACACTTATAGAACACATGCATACCTAATACATAACACAATAATTATTAATATAATAGATTATAAGACCCAGCACTAGCAATGGTAAGAGAAAGATAACAAGTCTATAATGTGGCTTGATTAAAAGAATATATCAAACAGTTCTCCAAAAACCAGTTGAAACCATATTTATCAAAAATGTCATTTCTCTTATTTTTTTAGCCACCAAAAAAATTTAAGCCCTTAGATAAAATAATTTACTATTGGTGTATGCAGAAAATATACATCTAAGGCCTAAATTCAGAAGATTCAGGTGTATAATTTAAAATTAAAATTACTTTTTCTCGGGATCTAATTTTTGGAGCTAACTGATTTTTGCAAAACAGTATATGAATAATTATGTGTGTTGGACTGTTGGATATAATACAATAATCTTAATGGTGTACATATTACACAATATTTTAATTCACTGCATAAACAAGGTAATCTTTCAAAAACATTGTTATAATTAGTAATTTTTATTAGAATAAATTTATTTTTTATGCAGTTTGAAAATATAAAATTTATACAATTTATTAATTTAAATATTAATTGATATTGTTATGGTAATATATATTTTAACACACTCTTTTACGTTTTCCAAGCCTAGAAATTATAATATTCAAAAATATTTTGGAAAAAAAAGGTTATTATTAACTTTTGTTAACCATTTAATAGTGCTAGTGACAGCCGTTTATATGACGAAATGAAAAAAATCCAATGGCGGCAAGTCTGAAGACGTGAAGTTAACGTTGTGCATTTTAAACTTGTTGACATACCGCCGTTGTTTTGTTTTGCGACGCCCGCTTACATGCTATTAAAATTCAATAATTTCATGGATTTTGTATAATGAGCGATTATAATGGCAGTGCCTGATTCAGGTGAGATGGTTTCATACATAAAAAGTCTGATAATATGATTTAGAATGAATAAAACGTTATTTGTCTGGTCTCGGTCGACTTGTACCCGGCTGTCAAAGTCTTATCTATTTGAATATGGTCCTGCGTTGGCTCGAATTCATAGTTAAACTTTAAAACACAGAGAAAAATGATAATAAGCCGAGTTAATAACGACGTGAATCGGTTAGCTTTTTGAACGTGGACAAATTCACGGATATTTGGTACATCACGGCGAACCCCCTGGACTCTTAGATCGTGTCAATAAGTAAACGATTTCCATACCATGAAATTACATTACAATCGTAAATGTTTCACGTATTTGAAGATATTTTTTGTCATTTATGACGACTACTACTACTATCTAGAAAAAGAGTATTTTCTCGATAGTGTCAAGGTATGATCTTATCGTTTCCGAGTCGACTAGGATGAACGATAAACATAATAAAAAATTGTAAGTAAAACTATAGAAGCTCTCTCAACGCAGTTTTAAGGTTTAATATTTTTTTTATTGACATTGAACTGAAAACAATATTTGGTTAAACTGGCGTGCAATTAAGTTAGTCACAGATTTCGCAAATCTTCATTCTTACACTGACAGCAAAAGTTGTTATTATGGCAACTAGAAAACTTTGATGTTTGAAATGGCTGCGCACGCACTCGGAGTCCTGTCAGAATCTCTGACTGCGGTAGGTTTCGCATGTTTTTTCCGCCGGCTACAATAAAAACAAAGGATGCAACACTTAATTAGAAAGAAGCGCACTGGTAATCACAGAAATACAACATGAAATATTTTGTGGTATTTCATTCATTACTTCTACGATGATCTTATTGGTAATGCAAATAGAATAATACATTATAAGATTTGTAAATAAAATATTCCGTTGTTAGTAATTGTGTTTTCTGGTTGCCAACGTAACAAATTTTGCTGGTAACGTAAGAGTGAAAATTTGCGAAATCTCTGTGACCAACTTAATTGAAGACACTAGTGTAAAAAATTGCCACAATATTTATCGAAGCCAACGTTAAAAATATTTTGCTTACTTTGTTTCAGTTTATGAAAATGTTGCGTCGCAGATATTTGACAGTCTCGAATACGGCATTGTAAAGATTCCAACTAATACACTAATGGAACTAATTGAACCTTACATTGGAAATAATGTGTAAGAATCGACCATTTATTAACTAATCGAAGTGTTTAGTAGTGTATTTAGTTAAACCTTGGTATTTGCACTCCCAGTAACAAACCCCGAAAGTGGCTAAAACCTTCCATATTCATTTTCAGTGCTTAGATCAGTGGCAGTCAACCTGGTCCCTACCGTCCACTAGTGGGCGATTCAAGCTTTTTATGGTGGGCTGTTTTTTGTGGGAAATTTTACTACCAACATAGACAAAAAGTGGGCGGTAGGTATACAAAGGTTGACTACCCCTGGTTTAGATGTTTTAGCAATTTTATTTATCACCAGTTCACAATATGTATTACATGTATTGCAAGTAATATATAATTATATACATAGAATGTACATAAACCATGAGTTGTTATTGCGTTTTTCACATTTAAATACTTAATATCATTGCAAAGTCGCAATCACATTGCCAAAGTAAATTGCATCTTTATAATTCTAATATTAACAGCTCAATGACCGTGGACTCATATATGAGTCTTGACAGAATATTGGTTGGTGACCAACGACTCATATGTAAGTCTTACGCCAAACGTTTATTTTCTATGATAAATACCTGAGTTACGATTTAGATTAATTGTGAATGTTAACGAGAGATGGTAAAATATTATTTCAGTTTTTTGCACATTCTCTCGCGAATTTTGCCGGCTACCGTGGAAAATTCAGCAAAACATTCCGGGCGTTAAGCTGTTAAGAACCTGATTATAATCCAGTGTATCAAGGATCATGAATTGTATTGAATTTGTATTTAGAATTTTGTAAATATTTTTTAAGATCTTATTTTAAGTTTTCATTTTCGAAATCATTCTTATGCCCACATTTGTATATATCTGTTTTGATTAAAAAAGTTTATAAGTATCGATATTATTATTTACAAAGTTTTCTTTTTTTTTCAGGTTAGAATGTTCCATGCTCAAGGAAATACTAGACCCATACTCAAATAATTGTAGTGTAGATAAGAATGAACTTAAAACAGCCCTTTCGCAATGGGCAGAAAATTTGAATTCCCAAAAAGAAGCATGGTAAGCTATTGACGACCGCATGGTATTGTATTCAAAGTTTTGTAAATATTTACGGCAGTAAAAGTTAGAGATGCTTTCCACTATATTTTTGTAGACGTTTGTTATCGATTTAATGCAATTTTACAAGAAATTTAGCTGTACTTTGTGGTTAGTTAAAGATTTATACAGATTTCGCCATATCAATTATTAATATGTCACAATAAGCCGTATTTTTTTGAGCCGAGTTGCAATATATTGTTATTAACAAACTTTATATCATTTAGATAGTAATAGAGCAAGTTTTTATTTTTAGCATGATCCAAGACAGTGCCATGAGCTCGAATTATGTTGCTTCAGAAAATGTTCAGTATTCTTCTGGTTCCAGTATATGTAACGGAAGTAAGTAAACTACAAAAAACGATGATATGCCATGTATAAATTGTTACCTCATTAAATGCTGAGTGAGTTTAATTTCCAATGTTCGTATGCTCTGTCATGACAGCAAAAATTTGGGATTCGATGATATGTTTATGGAATAATAAATATGGATTTATACCCATTCTTTTAAAATTTTCATACCAAATTTTAATTTAGTGTTGCGTTTATGTAATAAATATTATCAAATAACCATAACCAAATTATTTAGTCATTATATCATAATTCTATTTGATCAAAAATTGTCTAACATTATTTCTGTGTCATGTTATTTGTGATAAACAACTTTTGATTACTCAATTAAATAGGTTACAATGAGCGTATTACCGAGTTACAAAATGAAGTGGAAGAACGGGAATATATGGTTGGTAGACTCAAAAAACAATTGGAACTTGCTATTAATCAAACGCAGCTTCACGAGGAAGCTCTGACAGCGCTTACTCAAGAGAGAGATTTACTGCAATTGAAATTGCGGCAAGTGTTAGTAAAGTATTTCTCTAATTATCAAATAAGTAAAAATGTTTTTCGACTGCTAGTAAGCGTGGTTTAGTTTGGTAGAAACTGTCACTTATAATTACTCTGAATGTTACTGTTATTGCAGAGAACAACAAAATACTGTACTAGTAGGATCAATGAAACAAGAATATGATGAACTGATGGAGACACTCAATGGGTTCCGTAAAGAATTGAAGATCATGTCTAATAAATTAGATCACATGAAGAAAAAAAACAGTTTACTAAATAGCAATATTGCTGAATTGAATAATGAGGTTAGTTATATTTACTGTCAGTTCATAAAATTTTGTGCTGTGAATATTAGGTAATTGTTTAAGATGCCCCTACTATGTTTTCATTCTTCTTGAAACTATTTTAAGTTTCATTTTCATAGATCACAGTTGCTTTAAAATAAGCAAAAATCATAAGGGCTGATAGTTTGTCATTAATATGCTGAAATTATCTAACATAGCATGCCCTTTAAATAGTAATCAGACTTTGATCTTATAAATTTTATTTAGTCATACTTTAGAAGTTAAGGTGCCATTATTTATAATTACACTGTTATTCAAAATATCATAGAAATCCCTTTTTAATAGCTTAATAATTTAACATTTTTCGAATGGCGCTTTAAACGCATTTTTAATCTAAGAAAGTATGCTGATACTATTTTATTTATTATTAAAATCGAATTGGTTGAATGCTTGTTATAAATAGCATGTAGGTAAAATATAACCATACACATGCAAATAAATTGTTTTATTTTTTTTGTTAAATTCAGAAACATTCTCTTTCGATAAAGCTGTCAACATCTAACAAGGAAAAAAGTAAAGTCGTATCTTTACTTTCTGCTGCTGAGAGCAATAATGCCATTTTGAAATCGGAGTGTTTGCACTTCAAAGACAGAATAGAAGACATGGAAAAGACCATTAGCCACTTGACCACTGTCAAAAATTCGTTAGAAGTCAATTTGCAGAATACTTCATTGCTATATAAAAGTCATCAACGTTCATACAGCTGCGATGAGAATAGCAACGAGGGCTCAGAAAACGCTATCGATAGATATGATTTTAGTAAAATTGCTTTTAAGGAAGATAACCAATCATTAGGTAAATATAATGAACATTGAATTGTTTTAAATATGTAAATAATATA
Organism: Rhyacophila evoluta; assembly: GCA_022683975.1. Classification (NCBI taxonomy): domain Eukaryota; kingdom Metazoa; phylum Arthropoda; class Insecta; order Trichoptera; family Rhyacophilidae; genus Rhyacophila; species Rhyacophila evoluta. The sequence continues at coordinate 14,664 of JAGVSQ010001466.1, read as the reverse complement.
CTTCTTCTTGTAAAACTAACAAAAAATGCTTTTTTTAGCTAGTGTAAATATAAATATATTGGTAATGGTAATTGCTTTATTTATTGTGGTTGCGGATTATGCTACATAAAGAAAACAGTTACATCTAAGTAGAAGATATGAGCATTTATATAAAAATATATCGCAACCATTTTAGAGATATTGATATTTGATACATGTCCATTGGAAATCCATTCTCAAAATAAAGTTAAATACATCTTGCTTATGAGTTGACCGGTCAGAACACCTAGCAATGTTCTAAGTATTAAAATTCTAGAAAAAATATATTTTCGTTACTCTCACATGTATCTGTTTATTTAGTTTTTAAAGTGGTTTCTTACATGGAGTGATATTGTTCATTATGGCCACTATTCCACTTATTTAAACACTAATCTGATTTTCAGAAATACAAGTTTGTTGCAATATTATTATATGTGTTGTCGTTTATGAGATTACAACTTTTAATTTATAATTTCCCATTAGATTATGAAATTTTTTTGCTTACTTACTACACTTTTTCATAGAAGATATAATATAAAATATTTTCACACATTTTCTTTTTTCTTCCCACATAATCATAGAATTAGCACATTTCATATATTTTTCTTACCTTGCACCTTCTTTTACAAGATGATTCGAAGGAGAAAGAAGTGAAATTTGGCGAATCATGCATAACAAGCACTCCCCGTAATCAGTTGTCTTTAATGCAAGAATTTAATCAGGCACCGATGGAGTACGGAGATGCTTGGACGCCACCCGCAGCGAGCAACGGCAATAAATTCAAATTTTTTCTCAGTAAAATCAATCCGGATGAAGGTCCTAAATATCACAAAGAGAAAGTCGATTCTTCTTTATCTTCATATGATTTAAAGAAACAGACACCTCTAAAGATTAGTAATTCTTGTCAACTTACATATGTATTAGATGAAAATTCATTAAAAGAAAAACTGAACAAGTTTGAAGCTGAATACAGAAGTCGAATAAGTATCTTAGAAAAAGATTTTCGTAATTTTAAAGATATTAATAAAAGTTTTGCTAAAAAGCTCAACAATTATAATAAAGAAATTGTGGAAATAAAGCGTACAGTAAAAGAGTTTGAAACTAGAATTGTTGAAGTCAGGACCCATGAAACTTTACTGGGTTTTAATGTTTGGTCTATTCATCGCAGATTGAGAGCTCTGCAATATATTTTCAAGGAACAGTTGAAATCATCCAAGGCTCAAATAAAGGACTCAGAAATGTTTCTGGAAAGTTGCACACAGACCGAGTGCAATCTAGTCACTGGTAAATTATTCTGTAAATACTATCACAGATTTAATAACTATATCCAAAATGACCGAAATGGTTTATGTAATTATTTTACATCAATCATATCTGTTATTGAAATATGTAATAAATATAATTTTCCCTAATTCTAATTGATATGTTTTGAAATTTGTATATATATTATTTTATCTTCTACAGTTGTGTAATGAATACTATTATCTAATGAATTGCAATATATCCATGTGAGTAGTTTTGATTTTATTTTTGGAAATGTGTAGGAATAGAAATTTATGAAATGTTTTTATTCTGCATAGATAATTATAGAATTTTTTATTTTATTTTAATCAAGCTAAGGATTTGATTATTCCAGCTATAACATGTGCATGATTGTAATCTGACAAATCTTTGAAATGAGGCATGCATTCTACATCAATGATTTTTTTTTTGTGATTATTACTGTTTTATAATGTGCTCGGTGTTTATTTTCTACTATATTATTTATAGTGAAGCGTTTTAAATGTCTCGATACAATCACAAATTATTTAAACATATATTATTTATAATGATTTTTTGCACGTGTTTAATTTCCTTTGATGCCTTCTATGAGGGTTAATATAACCCTTTAGAGTCGAAACATGTTTCAGTTAATAAATTTACATAAGGATACAAGAGAAAATATATTAATTAAACATTAAGCGATCCAAAATAATATTATTTATATTGTTTATAACTTCAAGACGACATTTGAGTGCAAGGGGTAAACATGTACTCATTCAATAGATATATTTTTTTTGATCCTTTAAAGGAAAAAATTAGAGTAGCTGGTTGACAAATTCACCATCCATTTTATGGCCTATAATTCAGTGTTTCAATGTTTGATTATGTAAAGTCATTAACGTGTGCGCATATTATTCCAACATGTTAATTTATTTCATACGGTCCACTTTACCGTAAACTTCATCTGAATCGTTCAGAGAAATAATTTTTTATTAATTGATATACGATGGGGTTAAAAGCAAAAACGCCGCTATCCATATCAGAATCATTACAGTGAGTCTCATATATTGTATTAATCTTAAATATATTATTTGTCCTTATATGTCGACATCATCTTATAAAATATCCATTTTTTGACTTTTGAATGTGCCTTGAAATATAATGGATGTTATTTATATTTTTCAATAGTATTTTATCAATTAATAATTTTTAATATGGTTTTGTTGATTTTACATGTAGAACTCAACTATTAATATATTTGCAGGGAACAAGAGAGAGGATAATGCGGAATTAAAAGTTGTGTGTGTAAATAAAAATGAATCTAGTGGATGCATTGCTCGATTACGGCGTTGTTGGTATGTTGAATTATTTTCATATTTGAGGTAATCTATGTCTCCCATTTGATATGTAGGATATATATAGTGGTTCAATTTTATCTTATGATATTGAATAAAACAGTATTTGTTTCAATTAATTTTAAAGATTTTTAAGTATCTCATGTTGAATTTATTTAAGATAGAATTTTTTTCTTTTAGTTGTGTCCCTGAATCTAATTGTACCTTACAGTAAACTTTGATTGTTAAAGATTTGAAGAAGTTGTGATCTTCATTATTGGATTTTTAACTGTGTGAATATTTGATGATTGTTTTTTTTCAAATTTTTGTGTATGTTTTGTTTTATCTAGTTCATAATTTCTGTAACCTAAGGATATATACTTTGTGTTTATAAATAGTTTTATTAAATAGCAGCTGTCTCGGATTTTTTTTTTATATTTGATAAAGGTTACAAACTATAACCTGGTCAATATTTTTTGCAAATCAATATGAAAAGATAGTTATTGATTGTAATTGTGTTTTAAATTGTTAATTTTTCCCTTTGACATAGCTTATAGATCAATATGTAATATCGAGATGGCTTCATGTTTGCACACACTACACCGGCTATTGTTGTGATTGGTATAGCTGCCTAGGCATGTGTGCTGATACCTAATTGTACATTTTAATTTTCATTATTTTCTTTAATATGATGAATCATAAAATGAATATGAATATGAGATTAATTCAGTTTAAATCCCATCGTATTAAATTTTCTTGGCTAACCAAATACTTGAAGTGTGTTATTTAATATTTCATATGTTTAAATGTTTTAATCTCCATTATTTTATTTTAGTACTCATATGCTGCAAAAAGTTTGGTTTTGGGGCACAATTTTCTGCTTAGTGATGGCGTGCATACGCTTATACAATACCATGAGGTATTGTAGCACACTTAGACAAGGAAGCATTGTCCGGATCTTCCCGTGGAATTGGATTACTGTGCAAGAACTGTTACTCTCCATATTTGATTACGATACATATGGCCAGGTGCCTATTTGAAAGGAACTACTGTAAACAGTATTAAACAGCATTTATGTACTCATTCTATACTGAATAACTCAATAATTTTTATAATGATGAAAAGACTCTTATGTATAATTTGAAAAAGGTTAACACTTTTTAAAAGTCCAGATGGTATCTTTTCTCACTATTCAAAGTCACGTGCACTTTCTGCAGCGTATAAATTATCTATGTAACACCATTCAAAAATAAGATAGGGTCAACTATAACAACTAATTTTATTTGGTCAAGCTGTATGAGAAAGGGATATCACATTTCCAGATGAAATTTGCAATTTGTGTCAAGTTACTTAAATCATCTCGTGGTGACCATAAACCTGAAAGTAATGTGTTTTCTGACAATCTCTCAAACATAAATGTTAGAAGGCTGTAATTTATGACATTGATCAGATGCCAGATTATACTTTAATGCAATATTTTTTTCTACTCGGTGAGTGTTCAGTGAAGCTTTTATTGTTATGGGAGGCATCGATTATCCAATTTCAGTTACAAAATAATCCACTGATTTTTGATTGAGAGTATTTATAATTTCATTACTCATCAATTTTTATTTATAAGCTACTGAGCTCTATATTTATCATACTTTTGCACCTGGGAAACAAAATGAAACCTTAATTTATAATAATATTACATAATGGATGATTCTGTGTAGATATATATTGATATCATTATGTTTTATTTCACTATTGCTTCTCTCTGATGTTTGCGGTACGTAATTTTAAAGCAATTTTTTGTGTCTAAAGACTAATTGGTTTCTAATTTAATTATAGTATGCTAATGTGCACATTTATATTATGTAAAAAAAATCTACAACAATTATTAAATTGATGATGAATATGGTATGTCCAGTATGTGAAGTTGCTTAATCCATGACTCTGATATTCAAAAAGCAACAAATTATTAGTCATGGCATCAACTATATACTGACTATAAATCATATACATACAAATATTTAGACATCGCTGGTACTAAAAATACAAAAATTGCTAGTCAGTACGATGCTATCTTATGAAACAAATATCCCAAAGTTTATATTATTTAATTTTACTCAAAATTATATTTTATTACCTCTAAATGTTATCGTCTATAAGGCACAACTACCAAAATGTTATCAGATACTCTATTTTAATAGCAAATTCTCTTTAATAATGTATCCATGAGAATGTAGTCATTTAATTTTAGTTATCGTACTAATATACTATATATTTTAAATATTAGTTAGTAAGTAAATATAATTTTATGAGTGTATGGAAATTCAGTTAAACATAATTATAATTTCAATTTAACGAATTTTCAAAAGATTTTCCGTCTACTTGGTGATAATTTATTTTTTAAATCAAGTGTAACATTTGGTACAGGCTTATGTCTTTACACCGTGGAGATTCATATGCTCTATATTCAGAGTGAGACATAGTTCAAAAACATCTTATTTTGATGAATGAAATTCGTGTCATGCTAAGTAATTCAAATAAAAGTTATACGTAATCAACTCAATTTTGGAAATAAAAAAGGAATATTTAAACTTATTTAGTTTTTGCAATAAAAATGTGCCAACATTTGACATAGTCTATAATTATTAAATTATTGATTTTATTATATATCTTACGTTCCTACTCATAGTTTTATGTAACTTACTAAATACTTATTATGGTGCTAAAATCTTCAAAGAATATAAAATATCTTCATAGATTATTTTAAAGAAACTTTCCAAAGAGAGTTTATCGACTTGAAATTCAAAAAATACTGTTTTATATGATTAAAATTATGTCTGAATGCAAAAGATTTACATGTATAGGTCACAAAAATCATAGATATTTCTATTATGCAAGATCAAAAACGTCAATTGTGATCTACCTAAATACATTTTATTTTAGTGATATTACTTGTACCGTGATTTCAAATATTGACATATCCACTTGTTATCTGAAGCATAATGTCTGTATTCTCTAAGTAAACATGTTAATTATTTTAGTTGGTAAAATTTCTATACATTTAGAACCTTGATATAATGGACTAACGCGAGTAAGGGGGTGTCTGTCAAAGCGGAAAGTCCATTATACAATAATTGGTTTTCTGAATGAATTTTATTATTATTATTAGTTTAAGAAAAGAATCAAGTTTTCTTTCCACTTTCGAAATATGCTGTATTTTTATAATCAACTGTCTAATATTACAGAACTGCTTAAAAAATCCAAGATAATAACTTCATCTGATTTTCAATTTCCGCCGTGATGTGATACTTATGGTCACCTTCATCTACTTCTATTCACAGTAAAATGTACTTATCAGTTTCTTGTTGACCAGCATTATTCTGTATTGTTCTACAGAAATCAAGAACTTCTAACCCTTCCATGTCTGCATTTTTGGTCATTAATCAATTTCTTCCAACCATTTTCCAATGTTTGTACTTTTTTGTCCGTTATGCCCGAAATCCATTATATCGAGGTTTTAATGTATTATGATTTGCTTTTTCATAATTATCAAGTATAAAATTCTAGTTTACACTAAATTAGTGCCGCTTTAATTCGAAATGAATAATTAGAAAAAGAATATTAATGTGTTTTGAAACTTTGAAAACTTGATTTGGACAAAACAGCAGACAATATATATAGGTAATTAAGTTGTGAATGTTTTTGAACACCAAAATTTTAACTGATTATTTTATTTGAAATTTGGTGCAAGTTTGTTCTATAAACAACAAATTGTTAACATCTTACACTTATCATCTGTATGCCTCAATGCTATCATCACATCACATATATGCACGATTCATCATTGTTTATCACATACATAATTATTTAGGCAAAAAATTACTAATCTTTTTCTATTCTTATAAAGATTCATATATCAGGGACCATGTTTGTCATTGCATACGAATGTATTTATTGAAAATATGAACATTATGTGTGTATAGTACTTAATATTAAAGGTTTGTTTTAAAATTTTTATATTGATAACATAACTTAATAAATTTATTTTTTATGCCAATATGTCTTGTTATTGAATACAATCTATAAGAAGTTTGTGTTCCTAGATACTTACTATTTTTAATTAACGAATTTTAAACCATTTCATTTTTATTGCCCGTTTGGTTTCAATGGGTGGAGTGCACACAGTAAATTGTTATGGGCTTAAATCCCATATCTGTAAAATACATCATAGTAATATTATGTCAGATTACATGAAATGCAGGACATGCGATTAACATATTGAGTGGAAAAGTCAAAAGCTAATTATTTCTATTCTATGTTATTGAGTCATTTTTACACCGAATATTTACATGCGCCATCTTTCAGCAAAAATAATGTAGTTTTTAGAATTAACATTAAAATTGATCAGCAAATAATATCTACAAAAGTCTTTATTAAATATGAAAAATATTCAATAAAAATTAACATTTTATCAGTATTCTGACTCAACAGGTTAGTAGTGCAAATAAGGGTAGGGTAAATGAAGCCACCCCATCACCCTATCAATATTGAACAAACAACAATTAGAAAAGATAGGTAAGTTACCGTATGTAAGCATTTTGACAGTAAAAAAAGTAAATCTATTCCTACAAAAATTCCTTAATTTCTGTAATTTTATCTTAATAAAGAAAGAATACAAATCTAAAATGACAAGTAACACAGGATTAATGGAAAGCTTAAAAAAGCCAGTTGGAATTTTAAATAAAGTAAGTTAGTGGTCATAAGTTAATACTTTTATTGTAGAATTGATTGTGTTCAGTGTGTTTGCATCGTGGAACACAGGTTCAAATCCTGCAGTTGCATAACAATTAATTTGTTTTTGTAAAGATATTTGAAAGCAGACCACGAGGTGAATACCAATCATCATAATAGGAAAATGATAATTTTCACCTCTTATAGTTTGACTGGTTTGACTGTGGTATAATCACATGCTGTTACTTAAAATTTATGGGTATCTAAAGTTCCTTTTAGTACATTTTGAAATAATTGAGTCACGTGCTTTATTTTGTGCTACTTATCTTTTGCTCCAACCAAATAAAAACCAACATACAAAAACATGACAAAATCTATCAATGTTGTGTAATATCATAAAACAGTGTCATTTAATAGATTAGTAATATCTTATTACTTGTCCTCTTCGTTCTATTATGCACCTCACAGTAGAAAAAATAAACTCAAAATTGTGCATCTTCTCTACCCTTTTCATAATTACATAGAACACTCTTATGTGATTTATTGCAAGTATGAGCATTCTACTTGGAATAGTTAAATTTTTTTAAGCATTTATTGTACCTATTTTGTTAAAGCACTATTTTCTTTGCTTTAAGAATCCTATAGAGCTGTCATGTCTGACTGGCCCTGCACCATTTATTTTGAGACCATTTGCAGGATTGTACAATCCATTCTCACACGGATGTTCAATCCTTTGCAACCACCCAGCTGATGCAGAGATCAAAGATGTTGTCAAACGAGCTAAAGATTCTTTGGTAATAAAGTACATTGTTTTTTAAACCTATTTATATTGATAGATAGTATTAATCATATTATAAAAGTTTGAGTAAATTAACAATTAGACTGCTGCAGATAATGGGCTCAGATGTATCGATTAAAAACGTTATATGAAAACATATAAAAACTGATTACAGAGTCAAAGAAGTTCAACGATGTAAGTAATAAAACTTGTTAAAAATATTTTTATATTGTTTGATTTTTGCTGTCAATATTGCTAGCTGTTGTTGTGTTGGCCTTCAACCAATTATTTTGCATTTAATAAAAAAAATAATATTCCAGATATCAGACACTAAAAGTGAAATCCTTGTGGAAGAAATGGCAAATATTCGATCTTCAATGCAGTTAGCAATCAAACAAACAGAAGTGGAATCGTCTACTGATTTCGTACCGGAAGAATTATTCAAGAGGTATAATAATTACCTTATGCATTGTAGTACTAAACAAAAAAATATGTTAAGATATTTTATTTAATAACGAGCAGAATATATATAATTTATATTCATTGTGTTTTTACTGAGACCGTGAAAGTAAAAAATAATTCCTATGGCTGGTTGAATTTTACTTGTCGTATGATTCAAAGTCAATAATGCTTGTTTTTAATGGGGTGTCATTTTGTTTGTTAATTATTATTGAAGATTTTATAAATGATAAAAATAAGTATATTTTTTCATGCACATTTGAATGCAGGAAATGGATGCCAACGATATGTTCAATTTCATTAAATAAATAATCTATCAAGAAAAATCTGAGATTCTGAAAATCTATGTACTTTATATATAGAATAAAAATGGAAGAAATACTTACCATAAAATTTATTTGGTATTCACCCAATTGCTGAGAGGTTAGCATGCACGCTTCAAGGCCAAAGGTTGTATAATTCAATTCCTACAGCTGCTGGATTTTTTTTAAATCCAAAGATGCAGAACTGAATGCCTAATGGGCTGAAAAATTTGCTGACAACTAATTCGCATGAAATGAAATCAGTCAAGACATGTCTCTTCACATTGTAAAGATCCACGATATAGATGGATCCAGATAATGAAGTATATTATACTTCTTTATGAAGTGGACATCTTTAAAACATGCAGATCTATATGCTCCTCTTTCAGAGCAGATATACATATTTATCTTTACTCCAAGAATTTTTGTCAATCGAAAATTATACAATAGCATCTAATAATAAGTACAGCCTTTCAATGAAGACCGGCTAATAAATATTTTAATTAATACATTACATCCCTTTCCCAAAATATGCAAAGTAAGATTATGTATGTGGTATGATAGTTATATTATCTTTCTACAATAGATATACCGACACAGATTCTCGACCATTGACACCTGCTCCAACATTGGCAAGTGCAGTATCCCGAGGATCGTTGCGAAGGCGATGTCTTACACCGGATCAACCTCCAGTTCCCCGGCAAACCCTAGTTTTAGATTTACGGAGGAGCCACAGTCAAGTAAGTATGGTTATCAAATCAACAAGTATATATTAAAATATTGAAACACTTTATTGATTTAATTTTACTAGCTATTTTTTATTTATGAATAATTTATATTGTTTATATGTTTCCTATTTGTCAGTTTTATTGACCATTAAGAGCTTAGGCGTTAATTTAATAATAAATTGAATGAGGTCTAGACACAGAAAATATTGAAAAAGCATTATTTGAAGTCACTAAAAAACACTACTCGAAAAAAATCTAGTAGTGATCATATGATTTATTATTGGTACATTTATTTATTTTTTCAAATTGGAATCATTTTAAAATGTTACAATAAATAAAGTAAAAAGTAAATGTGTTAGTTTTTACATAATTACAACATTCCTATCGGAATACTATTTACATAAATACCATACTCTAAATAAATATTGATAAATAATTTATCGAGTTCTTGTTCATAAATAAATAAAATTTTAAAGGAGACACTGTGCTGGCATGGATTCCATAATTCAGAACTGAGTAGCGGTATTGGAATAAGTAGTGTGGCTGCCAGCTTAAGTATTATAACTGGTCATTCACCGACAAAGTCAAATGACGGAACAATAAATCAAATTCCACCATTAGTTTCTCCAGTTACATTATCAAGAAGGTCTCCATACCTTAGAGGAAATTTGTCTGATCGTGGGCAAAGAAATCTTCAAAAGGTATGTATAACCACGTTTTCAACCTAACCTAACCGAAATGCTTGATAACCTAGTCTTGAAAAGAGTCCGTATCATAATATGAGTTTCTGAGAAATGCTAGTAAGATGATTATATCTTTAATAGTTTTTCTAGAAATTCGGCTGTCCGATTACAATACCTAGTAAGTGTTTTAATTTAAAATGTTCAGGGCGATCAAAAATCATGTTCAAGCATACAAGTTCTATCAATTTTTTTTTAATTCTGGCTATCTTTTGCATAAAAATTCGATAGTAGTGTATGCATTATAACACAGTAATAACAAATTTGCCAAAAAATGAATTTGTTAGTCACTGGTTTTGAAATTCGATAGTCAAAATGTTGTTCAGTTAATTTTCTATAAACTTTTCATGTGTATGAGAAATTTTTACCTGCAGCATTAATTATTGTAAATACATATTTCAATTTGGAAAACTACAGAGTCAAAAAATACATGAACACAAAATTGTTTGGAATTTGTCCTTTGCTCAGTATTACTAGCATAATAATTATGGTATTATTTTATTATGCTTTATATTATTTATATCTTAAATAGATTATTGATAAGTATACATTTCTATCAATCAATCTGTTATTCGGTATCATAGTGATTATCTTTAGTTATCTGCATATCAGAGAAAAGTTGGTTGACTGAAAATCAATTTAATGATGAAAACTAATAAAATTACTATTCTGAATAAATCGGTTTTACCAAAAAATAAAGTTGATTATAAATCAGTTAAATTTAGTGAACCGGTCACTTCAATCAGAAAGGGAATTAGTTTGGAACAATCCAACATAAGCAAAGAAGCTTCAGTTGAAAAAGTCATTCAGAATAAGCAGAATAAAAGTGTTTCTTCTAAAAAGAAAAAAATCAAATTTAAAAAGAAATGTAAATCAACAAAGAAAAGAAGTAGACGTAAATTAAAATATTTCAATGAGAAGAATTATGGTCAATTATTGTCTGTCACACCATGGCCTGATGAGATATCAAAAGACTTTTTTACATATCTTGAGGTTGGTATTAAATGGCCATAGTTTCCCACATGTTTGTTCTTTTTGTAAATAAAAAACCATTATATAACAAAGTAAATTTGCCATTTCTGCTCCAATGTGGAGTATATAAACCTTCATGGCCTTGAGGTATATACACAAAAAGGTTGTTATCCATCCATCCAAGCCTTCACATTTATATTGTGAATTAAAATATTTATAATTCAATTTAGAAATTGTCAAATAAAATTTCAAATTACAATTTATTTAAAGATTGTTTTTATACTAGACAGCTATTGTTTTATAGTTGACCTTCTGATTTGATAGCTTAATTTGAATAATAATTAATAATTTTTCTTCATTCAAGAAATTTATTAAATTAAAAAAATAAATAATTAAAATTAACTGCAGCCCCAATAATTAGTCTTCATAAAAATACTAGAACAATTTCTATACTATCCAAGCATATACTAAGAGTAAATATGGTAATGCATCTATTTTTATTTTTTCAGAATCAGTTGAGAGTTTTGCAAGCAAAGAACCCTCCAATCAAAATCGAGAAACCCTCTAAAGAAATAGTTGAGGAAATTCGTCGTCCAGAAATAACAAATTTATCACCTGGAGATTGTGATGAGGATGGTGATGAAAGTGGAGCAGGAATGGGGGAGATCAGGAGAAGAGGTAGAAGGAGAAAAGGAAGAAACCGACTTATGTCAGCCGCGTTAATTGCTACTGCACAAAATGATCCAGAAACACAAGTCAGAAAAAAATATATTTAGTTTATTTGCAAAGCAAAGCATACATTAAAATGATTTAAAAAAAGTTGACACACAAGCTGCATAAAAACAAAGTCCCTGTTTCATAATTCATGTTTGAAGATATTTATAAAAATAATTAATTGGTTTTCAAGATTCAACAATAGATGAATAAGTTAAAATATTATTTTTAAGCAACATGTAAAAAAACAAGCTATAGTTATAAATAAAATGAGAAGATTTAGGATTTTTTAAAAAAATATTATTGGGGCAATCATTCTAACTAATAACTTAACATATAAGATTGCAGGTATCGGAACAGAGTCCCACAACGCAAGTTCAAGAGGATCTCTTGCTCAGCAGGAAGAAACAGAAGCAGACGTTCTTAATGCTTTAACAGAAGGAATGTCACATATGGTTGTAAAAGACTCATTTTTAGAGCCAGATATCTTGAAACATCTTCAAAGAGAAGTGGACTGTCAAGCGATTGAATTAGAGTTCGATTCTAAGGTATAATAATATGGTTAATTTTTCTTAAAAGAATAGAACTGGTTTTGATGAAATAGTTAAAGATTTTGAGCCTATTTAATCAGCTAATTCTGAACCCATTATTTTCATGAATCAAGATTTATGCATAAATAAGTTTCGAAAGGTTCAGTCATAAATATAATTTATAACAAGAATATTCATTAATAAATAAAAACGATGATGATTAAAGTGTAGATCTAAAAATAATATTGGTCACCAGATTTAACCATATATTATGATATTACCAGCCATTAATATTAGCATTGCATTTCTTATTTTATTCTTTAGAGGCGTTGTGTATTGGAGGAAGCATTAAGGACACGACCAGAAAAAGTTTTTGGTAAAGAAATGCACACCCTTATGAAAGAGTTTAAGCTGCCTCCAGTAAGCTTGGAAAAATGGTTGCATTTACCTCGAGTCTTCTCGCGAAGAAATGCTATATTCTCCTTGCCTATTGATCGCAGAGAGTTAGAAAGTGAGTTTTGTACTATTACTTGTTAGTAGTAGCGTCTAATCTTGTTAAAATTCTCATTAGCCAGAGAATTACTATGTATATATATAAATATGTTCGAATAACATTAAATAATGTATATTGATATTATGTATCGACATTGGGATATTATATGTGTTAATAACACCGTAGATGAATAGTGATAATGCAATATAAATATAATATAATGTATTATTATGTATTACCATTAATAGCATTAAAAAGATAAATGCATTAACTTAAGTGAATTTTTACTGTGGGATTTAGCATCATTTATAACTGCATAAGCCACGGGGTGAATACTGAATTACAGAAATCAGTGTGACAGTAATAAAAGAATTTCGAAATGAAAGAAAATAATTTATGTTTAAGGATGTATTTTTAGATCTTCTACCTATGCAGTATATATCTGAGTATGTCAAAATATCAAGCTCCAAAAAACTTCTCTACCAAACTGTTCTGCAAAAATTTCATCCAGATTCATTTTACATGTCTTTAGAGGTAAGGTAGCGGTTCTAAAAATAAAAAATAATATTTATAGATCGTTTTTCATTATTATTAAATCTTTGCTTTAAAGAAGAAAATACAATGCACATTTCAAGAAATTAAATATACAATCTTTAATCTATACTGTTGAGGTATTTTAGAAGTGAAGTATTATAATATAATCTGATTCCTCTGTGTATTAATTTAACTCTCTTACTACGTAACTGTTATAAGAGAGTAATGGATAATAATATTTTGTGCTCCATTCCCTGAAGAATTAACAAAATTTTACTAAAAACACTATTCCAAATCGCCATCATACGCATGCACTAGACAAAATATGTAAGAATTTTAACCATCTAGGAAAAAGTTTTAAAACTGACGAGAAGACCAAAGGCATTTAAAAGAAAAATGTTGTATTCCAGACTATAAAAGATGCACTTCAAGTAATGATGGGTGAGACACTTGATGAAAAAGGCGCAGAAGAATTTAAATCATTGCTCGAATGGGATTTACTCACGCTGGATGAAATAAAAGTCATTGCGGCAAAGAGTGTTCTTGATTCAGAAGAACCTATTCATGGACCTACAATAGTAAAGAAAATGTTAAACATAGAAAATGAAAGTTTATTTGCTGAATTTGATGAAGTACCAGAAGTAAAAGAGGTAAGGCTTCCATAATATTCATCCTTTCAAAGCATAATACTATGAATCTTAGAAAATCACGTGAAAGTGTGCAACCGCAATAGGAAAGGTTTACAACAATGCATAAAATAAATACTTTGAAATATGTTGAATGTGATTGTGAATTGTGAATTGTTTTGTATTTATCAGGATAATATCAATTAAACCTTGTGAATTACAGGAACAAGAAACCGAAGAGCCCAGAATACATTTCAGAACATGGTGTGGACTGTGTGCTCTGTGTGAGAGACTTAATGCATCTTTACCCTCTTTGAGAATAGATCCACCTCATGAAGTATGTTCATTTTAAGTGATAATAAACAGAAGTTCGGTGTTTAGGCCAATTTCAATAATAATTTTTTTTTTTTTTATACCATGTTCGCTCCCAACGTGGAGCATATGGATCTAC
>JAGVSQ010001465.1:0-29208 GCA_022683975.1 Rhyacophila evoluta | reverse complement strand
AAAGGCGAAACCCGGGTCGCTAACAGTGATTTCACATATGGAAGTTTACCAGTTTCAAATGATGTACAGTTCATTGAGTTTGACGACAGCTACAAAACCCCATGGGATCGTTTTATTTCTATTATGATCAAAATGATATTATTATGAAGGATTTCCGGTTTGTTAACATATTATATTATAATTATCTTCAACCGTCGTCTTGATTTTACCAACCCAAATATAAAGCGTTTAATTGATTCACTCTACCAGTATTAGCGTATCCATTCGAAATATAGACTGCTAATACGAGATAGATACAAAAATCTAGAGCAACACAAAGTGGCATGGAAGTGTGCATGCTAGGCAACATAGAGTCGACCAGATGCCAAGCTGGACAGTTTGATCTGAATAAATCATAAAGAATCTGTACGGAGTGTAATGGATGGATAGGGTACTCCATATGTATGTCGAATAATCGTGTAGAAATCCTAGTCATCAATAGTATTTTAAGGGTAAAGTTTTCAAAAGTAAGTGAATTGGAATTGTTTAATGTGTGAGGGACAACGCAATTCACAGGATGGTGAAGAACTCACAGCAAATATAGATGACACCTTCGAGAGGTTTAGTGATAATATGACAGATGATGATGTTGTCCCCTTTGATATATACCGTGGAAAGGGAAAACGACGTAACCCACACTGAACAAATTTTACAGGAGACAAAAAACGTGTATTTAATGAGTATGCTCTACTTTTAAACTTAAAAGTTAAATTTAGATACTAATTTGGACTTACAGCTTATATCCTTTTGATAGAATGTGTATTAAGTTGTATACCTTGTGATTATCAAAAAACAGCTATTTTTAAAATAGTTAGTTACGTACTTTTTCCTTATCATAGTCGATATATTGTAGAATAGTTCTCCATGTATAGGATTTGATGCAATTTATTATCTGTTCATCTAGATGAGCTTATCAGTTTAGTAGGTTGGTAGTTTCTATCTATCACAAAAAACAAGCTGCTGAAATTGTAACAGCATTCTCTCGAAGTTAATCATCGTAGAGTGACTGCATCAACCGGTTAGTAAATATTGTCTGATACGCCCTCTCTGCATCATAAAATATGTTATCTCGAATAATTCTTATCAAAAATATTAATCTTATCAATTGTTTGAAAAATCAATACGCCATGCAGTAAATAGTACCGGGTTATTGTTTTAACCCAAGGTATTATAATAAAATAATCCATCACAAAAATTCTGGCTTCACTCTGATAACATTATATGTATAATATTGTATGTATACGGTCTCCTTTGCCGTGTATTATTTTGTTTTATTAGAATCAAAACAATTTTCTTTAGTTTAAAGGATCTCAAAGGTTTTTGTGAATCTAAAATTAATGAAAATGGGTGCACGCGCTTTATGTTTTTCCAAAAGCAAGCTACGATCTCCATTTCATCATAAACCTTACTATAATTGAGTGGTGTCCATATTCGGTTCCCATTCTATCTTCGAATTTGTCAATTTTGCTGCCATATCACATCATATGTATCAAACACAATTAATATGCCATAAAATAGTTTGTCTCGCAATGATCTAGTAACAAATAAGAGTAGACTAGTGTAAAGTGCTACCACACCTGAATCTACTAGCTAACCAGCATGATTAAGATAGTCTTGGGAGTTCGTATCCCTGAAGGTGGATGTGTACGAAGTCCTCAGTCGTCTTACGAAATTAACTCAATTCTTGCCATCTGTCTTGCCAAAGTCCGACAGATGGAGAATCGAACCCACATTTCCCGGATTGCTAGGCGCGCATCCTACCAACTACGCTACCTGCATATACTGCTAAAAGCTTTATAATGCATGAGCTGCGAAAATTGATGTTTATTTCGAATGTTAAAATTCAGGTGGTTTAACTCGGCGAAGATCTTGGAAATGAAAAGCGGACTTCAGCTCAAATACCACGCAAAAGCACTGTAACCAACGAGTATACATACTGTGGATATGCTAAGGAATGGCTTACAGGGCCAAATATATTACGCAGGAATTAGTGCGGGCCGCATTTGGCCCTGTCATTACAGTACAAGCCTTTCTTCTTATTCTGGGTAATTTCCCAGCATCCTAGAAGGCTGACGAGTTTTGTTCGATTTGCATTTGGTCTATTGTACTAAGGGATTCTTGGTTTGATATGAGCAGAATACCAGCGATTGATAAGTAGTAATGGTGAAACTTAATAATAATGCCTCATGGAGAATGATTATATTCTCCATTTTAAAACGGTATTCTTGTATAAAAAAATAATGATTTGCTGCTAAAAAAATGTTGAGAGCCCTGAGAGATGTTTACGAATAAAATAGTTAACTTGATAAATTTCTATGAGCTAAATTTTCTCTTGTTTCAGTGTCCTACAAAACTTCTAGAGTAAAAAAAATACTTTTGTTGTTTGTAATTGAAATAGCACTGGTCTATCGATATGCGAGCATATGAATAAAAAGTGCACTCACTTACGATCTAATTGCTTCAAATAATTGTGCCGAGCTGAATGGTCTATAACCCAAACAACCGCAGACAAATCTAATAACAATTTATTTATTGACGACCACAGGCAAAAATAAGAAAAGTCCATATTACAAGAATTTAAAAAAATATCAATTTAAACTACAATAGTTGACAAAGAAGAGATTAGGTAAGCGCAGGCTAGATTTAAACATTTTATAGTTTCTTCCTTATATTTAAGCCACGTTCGCAGCGAAATCGAAGTATATTTACGAATTTATACAAAGTGAAAATTTCCACCCTAGAAATGAAGTATATTGATTCTTGCATTACAAAAAAATCTTTTATTCATTTTGTCATGGAAATTTGTTGTGATCAGTGGTGTAGTGTGGCCAGGGTGGGCCAGAGTGCCGCCCTCCCACTTTTTTGACATTACTTTTCAAACGCATTTAAAAAATATTTTGTTAAGTGTTTATTAACTAAAATTTAACATTTGAACTACTAGCATTAAAAATTATTTTCTTTAATATGATGAAAGTGAAAGTTAAAATGAAAAACTACCCTGGTTCTTAATCCCTGGAGTAAATCACTGCTTGTGGTATCATACATTTGCTCATTCGTGTTCATATTATTGGGCATTTATTCCTGTTCATTTTATTTTTTTAAAAACCTGAGGGACCTGTAGATCTGCAATGTCTGGTATTAAAAGCTTACATATTATCAACTGTGTTAATTCCTGCAATTTTTTCAATAACTTATCTTTTCACGGTATTCACTAACTTTATACTTTTATATGGTCTCAATTTTGTGTTTCTAGAATTCTCCGTAGCTAGCATACTCGCATACTTTTACATATTTCTACGAAAACATCATACGAATACATAAAAGGACATAGCCCTCAATTTTTCAAAATAGCTTTTATTCGACAATCACAATGTATACAACTTAATACACGTTCTATCAAAAGGAGGTAAGCTGAAAATGCCGAACTAATGTCTAAATTTATGTATAAGTATAACAAAAGGATGGCCTATGAAATTGGCGACCAAGAAAAATGGTTTGAGGGTTGGATAAATGTAATCTTTTCACTTCAACGTAAAATAATCAGATAAACGTTTTTTTTTGTGCCTCCTGTAAAATTTGTTCTATGAAAGTTACATCTTTTTTCTTTTCCACAGTCGATATTATAATATATAACGCGTATCCCAATGTAAAACAAAATTCAGATACATAATTGATCGCGTCCTTAATATACCAAAAGACGAAAACTGGATCGCAAATATTGATCCTTATGGAAGTATACAAATTCAAAACATGTTATTAGTAGAAAATATATTTCCATAAGATGATATGTTTTTTTTTTTATCTTGATTAAAATGATCTTGTCCCGTTCTTGCATCAAGCTTTGAATTCGGTTCGAAATTAAGAGCCATTAGATTCGATCAGGAGTTTGATTCTAATTTGTCTATTGATAGGAGAGTGTTTTCGGCCTTAAGGCACAGCAGATACCGAAGTGTTCGACTTTATGCGACTTAGCCGATGTTTGGGAGCGGCCTCTGCATGGATGGACGGCCGAATGAAAGTGATCCATTTCTCAGACAGCGTTACAGATAACAATATGATTATTAAAATTGCCCAAGTACACGTTCGATCGCCTTTGAGTACTGCAGTATATTGAATAGGTGCGGATATTTAGAAATTGTTTCTAGAAATAATTTCTTATTTGATGTATGTATAGTATAATCTTGATGTAATGAACTAATGCGGGTGACGGGATATTTGTTAAAGCTGAAAGTTCGCTCAATAAAAGTAAGATTTCCGAAAAATAAACAACATTTTACAATGCCTTTAAAGTCGTTTCAAGACAAGAATCAAACATTGTTTACACCTTTGAAGTTTGCTGTTCTTTTATAATCAAATCCATCCTCAATTTCATCCCCTATTTCTCTTTCAGTCGTTATGTGATATCCTGAGTCATCTTCATCTACTTCTAACCACCATAAAACATTTTTCGGCTGCCTCTTCTGTAATATTATTCTGTAATTAATAATGTTCGATAATTTTCAACCCTTCTTAATCCATATATTTTTGTCATCAAAACTATTCTTCCAACCATTTTCCAATATTTCTGCTTTCATTTATTTGTGGATATTTAGTCCGTTTTATCTAGAGGTGAAGTCGGGCCAGGGTGGGTCAGGGCGCTGTCCTGGAACTTTTTTTCTGAGCCAGGGCGCTGTTCTACTACTCATTTTGAAATGTGTATTACTGTTCGGGCGCATTTAACAAATGTTTTGGATTTCAATACTGCACATAGAATCGTTTACCTACATCAAATTTAATATCTTACAGCGGACGTAGAATATTTCAAGAATGCAAATATGTGAGAAAAAATAAACATAAGTATCTATGGATGAGGATGTCTATGGTACGCCGATTGAGAATAGGAAACCAATATTTCATGGATAAAAATGGTTGAGAGCAATTGAATCAGTTATTGATACACGGACATCCATTTGGCAAACATGTGGGATGTATAGAATTTCTATAATTTTTTTTTTTATAAGTAAGAATATTTATAGTCTTATAGCCTAGTACTCTAGTAAGAATATATAGTCTTCCCGGTTAGCGTAGTTAGTAGCGGGCGCGCCTATCAATCCGGGAAATGCGGGTTCAATTCTCCATCTGGTCGGATCTTAAAAATCTGAAAATGGATGCCAATTGGGTTGAGTAATTATCTGACAAACAATTCTCGTGAAAAATAATCTGTCAAGACGTCTTTACATTGCGAAGGTCCATATACCCCACTCTCAGAGTGGATATCTTCACACTGTGTAGACCTATATGCTCCACTTTAAGAGCGAACATGGTGTATAAAAAAATAAATATTTATTGGCTATTTTTTTAAATATTCAAACTATCAAAATCGAAAAATGTTTTCTTTAATATGTTGAAAAAAGAGCAGAGGGTGAGGTTAAAATTAACCACCGCCCTGGTACTTTTTATA
Organism: Rhyacophila evoluta; assembly: GCA_022683975.1. Taxonomy (NCBI): domain Eukaryota; kingdom Metazoa; phylum Arthropoda; class Insecta; order Trichoptera; family Rhyacophilidae; genus Rhyacophila; species Rhyacophila evoluta. The sequence goes on along the minus strand of JAGVSQ010001465.1, from coordinate 23,729 downwards.
TTTATGACTACACCACTGGTTATATCCAAAGTCCGTTATATAGAGATTTAGTGTACGTGAATTCATAGGGCAGGGATGGACTACGATGGACAATGAGCTAGCTTAAATCTCAGTATTTTTAATCACTATTAAATAATTATACAACATATCTATTAAAGCAATCAAATTTTAATATTTTTCCTAATGTGGTAGTCGACTAGCTGAACCAGTTCTCGTGAAAAAAATCTGTAAAAAAATATAAGTCTTTACAGCACGGGGGATCCATGTCCAAGAAGATGTTAAACTCAAATATACATTCAAAGCAATAACCAGTGTCTAAATGTAAGCGGAAATTTCGTATCGCACACAGCCAATAAAATGATATATCGCTTGTGTTTGTTTACATGTTATTCGACAGTCATTCACGTATAAAAGTTGTACCACAGGTCATCAAATACGGTACATCTACCTGCGATTATATGGTATAAAGATGTTTGAACGAATCGATGTGAATCTACAGAGAGCTCCAAAAAAACAGCAACAACTGTATTAATAATTATTTCTTAATAAATGGTTTTATTGATTTTTATATATTTTATGTTTTATCATGTTCGCTTCCAAGCATGGAGCATATGGATCTACGCAGTGTGAAGTTATCCACTCCGAAAGAGGAGTATATGGATCTCTGCAATGTGAAGACAAGGCTTGACAGATTATTTTTCACGGCAATTGTTTGTCAGACAATTACTCAACCGAAGTCCTGTATTTTTCGAATTTTTAAAATCCAACAGATGGGGATTCGAACCCGCATTCCCCGGATGGGGATCCTAGGCGATCACTTTATTGATTAGTCACGTTATTCATTTTCTTCCTTTATATTCTTAAATTATTTAAAACTGGTAAACTTCCATATGTAATATCACTGTTAGCGACCCGGCTTTCGCCTTTCGGCATCTTTAGGCTACTTTATATGTGGGCACTACGTAGGATATTATATGTTCGTTCACTGCCCACATATAATGTAGCCCGAAGATGCCCAAAGGCGAAATCCGGCTCGCTAAAAGTGATCTCACATATGGAAGTTTACCAGTTTTAAACGATTTAGAATTTAAAATCAATTTCCATCAAGCACCATCAGTCAAAAATATCAATTCTTCCTTTATGTTATTTGTGCGTAATGATGATTATAATCGTGTCACTTGTATTATTTTGTTGTATTCGCTCTAATGTTATAATATGATATGTACAAATTAATAATCAAATTATTATGTACTATATTGATAATTTACTGTAGAATTGATGCTCAATTTGGACTGCGCATTCAATTATACAGCTAAGAGCCTGTATTTTTTCGATGAATCGTCCACAATATTTACGGATCTCAATAGTGTTAAATTATTTATCACGAGGAATTATTAATAATCGCTCTCTCGACCCATTTGGCCATGTCCTGTATTTAAATATGCATTTAATATATTTAAAGCAATAAATGCTACTTTGAGAATCATATCCATGAACCACGGCTTAATAAATTTATCCACTTATATCAATACAATCTTCAACCTATTCTATAAGCTACTTATTATATTTCTACGAGCTATTATTTACATATTTATCAAAGCCTGTTATGGTCGTCACAAATTTATTAAGACCACTAAAGTAAAATCCGAAATAACTATCAAAAAAATTCTTGAAGAATGAATATTTGATATAATCTCTAAGGCTGGTTTCTACTAATTAAGCGGTGAGAAAATTAATTGTTTTAGTTTTTCTTCGATTTGTGTTGACTTATAAACTTTTTAATTTGGGTGATAAAATGTTACTTTGTGCCTCTAGAAAAACTAAATAGTTTCCCGAAATTATTAATTAAATTTAAACTGATATGTTTACTACTGTTTTCTAATAAATATCGTATTTTATACGTGACCTTACTCGTACATATTCTATAAAGTTCGTTGCTTTTAATATCGTCATTGAAATCAAGTCGCGTCAGTTTATAGCCATAGTGTACATAGTGATTAATAGTCTTGAAGAGAATAAATTTAATGCAGATGCGAATGATTTGAACTAGTTTGATTTACCGTTACTCGCAATACCTGTGAGTGGCATTTGAATACTGATGCTGTGTTGTACACTTGTCGGTACACAGATTCTTCTAACCACGGTCAGGTGCGCGTAGAGAGCTGGCGACATCATCAGACGACCTTAAAGCAAAGGAGGATGTAGTGGAACCGATACATTTACCAGAATTATTAGTAATGAAATCACTTCAAATTTACATAGTTCTATTAGTGACAAAGAGAGTTCATATCATGCATTAAAACCCAGCAATACAACACAGATAAACCTGATTCCCAGCTGTATGAACTCAATATTAATGAATTTGAGAATGCTTGCTTACTTCTGGTCAGTTTTTTTTTTTTTGATCTCTTTTGTTACAGTATCCACTTGATACATCACTTTATTTATTCTCAAGATTTAAAAAACTTTAACGGCTTCTCAAATGTCAATATATCTAGTTTTATTCCTGGTACATATTTGTCATATTTGTCATATTTGCAGTAACAAGCAGTGACAGTTCTAGTCTATCAAAGAATGTCATCTCGAGTACAGATTGCGTAAACAAAATATATGAATTTAATTTGGATGTTTCAACCACATTTTATCATTTTCCTTCTGAAATATGAGTACTATACGGTATGATTTTACATTTCTAATCTAATGCTTCTTGGCTTAATCTCGATCTGATTAAATTTATTCACATTTAAGACTAACTTATTAACACTACAATATAGAAGACTTACAAATTAATAACTTGTTCATTTTTTTATACAGTCACAGGAGTCAAACCCGTAATCCCTAACCAACCAGCTATAGTGGGTATTTTTTATTTACGGATTTTCAAAATATAATAATTATTCTGCAAGCCATCACTGACAATTGAACAGATTGAACTCTCGGTTGCTTGCTAAAGTTTGTCCAATATTTCTGTACCAAAAAGTTGCGCAAACATCCTACGAAAGGGAGAGCTTTCGTCAAGATTTGTTTTCTCTGTCATTATATTTTGTCAATTGCTTCTTCTCACTATCTTCTGCTCCACTGTAAAGATCGCACAGTAAATTGTCATATCAGTATTTAATTGTGGATTTAAAATTAAGTCAGTTTTACGCCAGCCAATATTTTCTGACTAGCACCAAGTTTCTGTTCAATGGCTAACAATATACCTAATGAATATCAACTAATTTTATGACCAAATATATTTATTTAAGACTTTAATTGTTAAATGTTTTTTCTATGTAAGTCCACAAATGGATTGTCTTATGTAAACTTCTACATACATTTATTATTAATGTTATTCATTCCGAATGCTGCAAAAAATATAATTTTTGGATCAATATTCTTTTGTCTAACCATTGTGGTAAAATGATAGCTAATCTTTGTCAAAGTGCAGTCGTCTTGACTGAATTTGAAATTATTCTCTTCTTATTGAGAATTCAACGGATGTCTTTTTTTTTATTGCAAATGAAACTTATTTCATCGTACATAAACTAGATAACACTTCGAGTACAATACTATATATCCAAATTAAAGAAAATTAAATTAAATAGTTTATTAATAATCAAGTTATACTCGTAAGTAATAAGGCGAAAGAAGGACAGTGGCCAATTATTTAGTATAATTCTTATTTAGTAAGATATTATAATCCATCTTTTTAAGATTCCTTCAGGAAAAAAGCTTTAGTAAAATAATACATAAGATCAACTCCAGAATCACTTTTATAAATACGAGTACAGTGTATTCTCGATTATCTGTGCTTGGTAGGAGGGGACCGGATAATTAAAAACCGCTGTATGTAATTCAAACTATGGTAAATAGATGGAATATGGATAATTTATTTACCTAAATTACTCAACGTTACCTTAAAAGTATACTGTGTTGTTTGGGCAAACGAATGCGCTATATGCTAGTTTAGTTATATGTATGTGAAATTAATTATACATATGAGTTTATCAATCATGTTTTGCCTTTTTTAGTATTGTATATTGTCTATTCATGAGATGTCAATAATCACCAACAATTGAATCACTCAGATTATAATTCTGTAATATATATATATATATCAGATTATAATTCTGTGATATATGTGTATATATCAGATTATATGTATGTTTATTAGTTTTGTTGACAGTTTCTTCAATATTTTAGTAAATACAATACATCTAAATCTTATAAGTCGTTTGATTGTGTTTTTGGCCACTGTTTGTTTACTTCCATGGAAATATCGAAGTAGGTGATAAATAACAATGACCGAAACTCGATTATTTAACCTTGACTAGGCAAACGACGTTTAAGTGTTATATTTACAGAATTTAAAGAATATCCCATTGTTATTATTAAGATGTTTAGCCATTTTTTTATATTATATATTGCTACTAGTCGAATCCCATTATAACGAAACTCGTATGACCACCCTGTTGTTTCTTTATACTGAAATTTCATTATACTGAATATAGGAAAAACATTATTACATTTCGTACGAGCGTTTGTTCGAGACAGCAAAAATATACGTTATACTAGACGGATTTAAACTAAACAACATCCATCTAAGCTTACTCTCACTCAGGTGGAAATTATCAATAACCGAGGCGATTCCGTTGTACATAGTCATTTTCCTTCATATTGGAATCACTACTGGCAGCTTAGTTCTAATATTTTGAATAAAAAAAATGTCCTCGATTACTCAGGTAGTTAAAAAGGACGCGACAAACGATATTAGCCAGACTAACAGGAAATAAATAAATACATATTCTAGGTCAGACCACGTGTAAGGCCGCGGGCATAATAGATGTCACGGCAACAGAGCGACGGCGACAAAACCACGGAAACAGAGATGCATAATAGCTTTAAATATGCTAGCCAGCAAGTGAGCGATTTGTTGTGAGTGACGCGCTGCTGAACTTACTTACTTGGTCACTCACCTGTTTATAGCTATTTTGCATCTCTGTCACGGTCTCTTTGACGCGGTCGCTCTGCTATCCTCCCGGCGGCCTAAATCGAAAACAATGTATCGCCAAATAAATGTATTTATTCCACGTTATGATTGGTGACTCGACATGAGTTTGTAGTTTATATACTTGATATACCGTTCATTAAAAAAATTAACCATACATTTAAATTCCATTTTTTGGTATTGAACAGTTTATTCTAAAATTAATACCCTGACCTTTTCAAGTAATAATTATTCCAGTCGATTGTGGCGTGAGAAGTGTTAAGCAAAGTCAAGCGAGGTTCTACTGGCGCGGTGGGGTGGGGACGTACCGGCGCCTGTCACGACGCCCGATGACGTCACGGCGTCTGCACGTCGACGTCACGTTACGCCCACCACCGCCGCGACGCTCTTTTCTTTGTTGTCTTTTCGTAGAGGGGCGAAGCTCGGCTATGTATTAAACAAAGATGAGCTCGAACTAAACAATGCAACTTGTTAAAGATATTAATACAATATTCTTAAGATTTCTCTGGTTTGATCCACAAAGAGAATTACTATACGCATAAGACATACGACCGTAGAATAATTAAGCACTGTTAAAAGTTTAAATAAACAATCAATATTTTATACACAATTTATTAAACTTTTAGCCAATAATAATCGTCATTAAAATTCAATAGCATTAAAGAATGAATATTTATATTATCGTATTGAATTTCACTTATGTGATCGAATGTACCAGGCAAATTATTAGTCGCATTATGTTTTTACAAGGACACGTTTAATTCGATTTATTTTAAATATTTTTTGCCCATTAAAGTACTTTTCTGTTTTTTTATATGGGTTTATTTGGCATGTCTAATTACGAATCGACCAGCTAGTATTTTTGGGAAACTTGAAAAACGAAAGATTTAACGAAAGCTCACGTGGATGGTAGGTTATAAATCTGGAAATAATTTGGTTTATACGATCATTTCTTACATAACGATGGCTTGCCTTTCTCTCCACCACCCGTCATGCATCCACACCCGGTATGCGGGCTTATGTCATGGCGTAGCGAACGTGAGGTGCTGTTAAATGTGTAGACTAAGCATACCTTATTAAATCTTCAAAATTTTCTCCATTTCATTATAATTACAAAAGCCACATATTACATACGAACCGCTGTCTAATAATACACATCTATTGGTGATCTCTCCAGTAGCGTAGAGGTTCACGTGCACGCATATCAATCCGGGTAATGTGGATTCGATTCAAAACATCTGTCAAATTTTTAAAATCCGAAAATACACGACTGGATGCACATTGGGTTAAGCCATTGTCTCACAAACATTTCTCGCAAAAAATAATCTGCCAATGCACGTCTTCACATTGCGGAGGTCTATATACTCCACTTTCACAGCGGACATCTTCACATTGTGTAGATCCACATATTTTACTTTTGGAGTGAAAATGGTCATAAAAATTGCTAATTAAAACCGTATTTTTATTGATCGCTTTACTATAACCGGGTTGGCTGAAATATATTAAATAATCTAATTAACTGTAAATGTAATAAATTCTAAATTATTTAAATCTGGTAAACTTCTATAATTATTATGGTATGATTCTTTGGTCAATATAACAAACAATAAGTATTTACAAAAGGAATGTTGGCGTATATTTTGAGAGTTGTGTTTTTTTTTATATTTTCCTCCAAATTAACTTGAAGTGTTTTCATATTAATTAATTAATTTTGTAAGAGCAAAAAATTTTTGGCGACTTTACGATTAATTAATGAAGTAATGAATAACACAGCATTGGGCCGCTTCCAAGGCTTTGTATGTGTGACCTATATAAAGTAATACTCTTCTCCTGTCTCACAATGAACTGAAGTTTGCATCAAATCTTGCTAAACTATAATAGAATATAATTAGTCTCAAATATACATTGAGGTGTGTATTTAAATATAAGTTACAAACTTAAACGTTGAAATATATTCCTACATATGCGTTCCTAAAATTGAATATGTGGACGTCTTTTATAATACATCCTGTTATATGCTAATATAATTTTATTTTTCAGGAAAACATGTCAATACATAATCTCTCATATAATAATTACCATTTTTTTGGCAGGTTGAGTGAGTTTTGGAGTGCTTGTAATGTGTTTCTTATGGAGTATTTTTAACGGGGTGCTATATTTATTGGGGGTAGATTTATCTGTAAGTTTTTTTACAGGGCGTATACTAACTAGACCACACAAATACTGTGGCTCCGAGAAATATATAGTGCTTAAAGCCTCCAATAACGAAGGAATTTGATTGGTTTGAAGAAGACGACAGTAAAACTGACTTGGTTTTCACTTCACTAATTGTCACGTATCCATACTCGTTATGCGGGTCTATACCGTGGCGTAACTAACGTGAGGCGCTCTTCATATGTGCCAGAAGTGTCCTAGGAGTAGCTTTCCAAGGCCTTGGTTGACGTATACTAGAGTGTGCGTGATTCTTATTCTAACTAATTATGGCTTGTTAATATCTAGCCTTGTTGAGAAGAAACCTTTCCGCTCATCGTAAGATTTCGCATTTTTTTTTAAAAACTAAAAAAATATACTTAAACCAAGTCTCAATGGCCGGCCTATCCGACAAATGGTCGAACTGACTAGAGAGGCTCTCTCCTTTCAACCGAACTCACTGATAAAAAAGACTTTTACGACGTAAACTCGTGGTAGATCCATTTACACAATATACACCAATCCCTCTTTTTTTTATTAATAGCTTGGCCTTGAATTACTAGTCATAAAGTGCTGACGAAGAGTATTCCTACTTCCACTAAGAGTGTAATTTCAATTTTGGGCCACATTTAAAGTTATGTAAATAATGAAGCTTTTTGTGTACCCTTACGTGATTCGAGCTTGCAACCCCCAGCATCGAAGGGCACGCGCTTACCAATGGAAAATAACAAAGTCAAATTAATTTTTCACACAGTATTTTATGAAATCACACACGTGAGGATTTTATGAATACAGATATTATTGTGAATGTATTTTTGAATCGTAGAAAATTTGTTCTGGCAATCGATTGTCCAATAATTCTCAAAATGTCTTTCCTTTGGAGTATTTATTTGTACGACACATTTATGAAGTAAAACACACTTTCTCGTATAGCACGACCCATGTAAATCTATAAACGATCGTGGTGTTTCTCAAACTATATTTAAACAGTAACTTGTTAAAATTACATGTTGTACGTTAAAATGTTGTTCTTACGTGGTGACTTGTTTTGAAAAACAATATCAACGCCGTCAGCGCTAAATTTAATTATAATCAAAAATAATATAATCATTATTTCTGTGTTCATAAGTGTTGTGAATTTTGACTGCAGGTGTATACATAATTGCATGTTTTTCGAATAATTTCGAACAAAAAATATTGCAAGAAGTTTTTGCTCTCAAATTTTGCTTTGAAATTTTGTAAATTTAGGCAGGGGTTGTTACTTATGATAATGCTATCTTTCGAGTTATACATATTTGAATGATATATAAGTACACTTTGCCCTCCACCATCTGTTATGCGGACGTATACCGTGGCATAACGAACGTGATGCGCTCTTCATAAGTGCCAGAAGTGTGCCACGAGCAGCTTCCCAAGACCTTGGTTGGCGTGCACTAGAGTATGCACGATTTCTATTCTAACTAATTATACCATGTTAATATCTAGCCTTGTCGAGAAGATGCCTTCTCGTTCGCCGTAAGATTTTGCAAAGTTTTTGAAAGCTAGAAAATTACTAAATGTTGCAATAGCCGACCGGTCCGACAAATGGTCGAACTGACTTGAAAAGCTCTTCCCTTTCAACCGACATATGGGGACACTACCAGAGGATGTGATTGGAATCCTGCATTTCGCTGCATAAGCAAGTAGGAGAATATATAAGATCAAGCTGATGAAGCTTGGAGGCAAAACCACCGTGACCGGTTAATTACTGGGAATTCAAATGGTCCGGAGTCAATTTGGTTATCTCGATGCGCCAGTTTAGGTTTGTAAAAAATATGTGCGTTTGTCTGTCCTTACTTAAGGCACAAGTACAGTAGAGCCATGATATAGCGGACGAAATATCCGTTACGAAGTGAAAGAGCAAACGTTGGTAAATGGTTGGAAGAATTAAATCTGGCTAATATTGGTCTGTAAGTCCCTGATAACTACCTGAGAAATCGAGAACATCAGCTGTTTTTCATTCCTAAATGCAGGACTATCCTGCCATTGGTGCGATGTTTAACGAGATTGCCTCGGATGTTGATATCTTCCACCTAATTAGGTTAATAGCGAAGATGCAGGCATAGATTTAGAAGATCCATATTTATATAGGGCAATACAGTATTACTGAAGAAGAACCAGGGAAAGAAAATGCTTTAAAGTGCCCCCAGGTATTATATAATTATTGAAAGTGATATAGCAGATGAAGTCTTCGAAAATGAAAATAGAAGTGAAGAACAAAGAAGAGACAACAATCCCAAAATAAATTTATTAGTGATAAGATCGCATCTCGACGGTATCCTAACATTTATTGACTATTCGTTGGATAATGAAAGTAAACTATAATACATTTTATAAAAATCCATTCGAAAAACCCATTTTTACTAACGGACTTTTACTTATAACTAGGTTATACATATCTAGATCGAACTCTATATATTCTTTAGAGAATTACTTAATAAAACAATAACAATCGTCAGCAATAAACTAAAATATGTATAAAATAATTAGAATTATTAGAGTTTTATGGTTGATTTTAATCTTTCATTTCTTCTCACTTATTGATAAAACAATGTTGAAAACAAATTATCGATTTTAAAATGAAAATATTTTTCGTTAAATGAAGAAATGTTTTCTTTATACCATGCCCGTTTAAAAATGTGTGGGGCACATAGATATGAACAGTGTGAAAATTTGTCAATTTGTCAAAAACATTATTATAATGTTGGTTTTCATGCAGAGATTTTAATCGGGAACCTCCAGAAGCAAATAATTCACAAAACTACGTGTTTATCCATTAAGTCGCTAATGAGCAAGGTGAAATTAAATTATAAGACTCAATTTTCTTTTTGCACGGGTTTTAAAATAACGCGGTTCAAGAAAAAAAGAAAAGATTATTTTTTACAATAAACAAGCACGTTCATTGTCTAATATTGACACTGAATGAGTATTAAAGATACTTTTGTTGTTTAATATACTCGTATATTGTAAAATATATCGTGAAAGTATTATTATAAATGCATGATGTGAAAATCAACTAATTCTAAGTAAAAATTGAGTACAGTTGGACGGACCTTTATAATTAATTCTTTCTTCTTATGTTCCTTCTTTGCTCTTTATTTTGCCTTCTTTTGCTCCTTCCTCGTATTCCCACAGTTCTGTGTTTCGTCGAATAGTCATTTGGCCAATTATTTAGTGCGTCGTTGTCATATAGTGTACACACCAGTATCACTGATAATAAATAATAACATATGTTATGAGCATCTTAAAAGACGAGAATTTTATAAAAATGTAGAATAAACAAACTCACTTTAAAATTCTTATTATTCCGATTGAAACCACTGGAGTCCTCCAAATTGTTTGCAATTAAGAAATGTATTGCTAAAATTTTTAGAGCGAATAATGTTTTAATAATAATGTTCGTCATAATAATTGTATAGTGGGGACCGTTGACGAATATATCAGAGATATATTCGGAACACTTTCTTTGGAGAAATCAATAAACAATAATAATATGCTTCTTATTAAGAATAAAAAAATGAAAAGAAATAAAAATGTGTTCTAGGATGCGCCTCTTAACCTCAAAAGTTTGCTTTGAGCTGTGTTGGAATGCTCACATGTGATTTTGTCTACGAATTAAATAAGTTATGTGCTATTTACCAAACGGTGAGCTATGACTCTATATTTTAAATTGATTATTTTAATCCATGCATATGGTGAATCATATTGATACGATAACTTAAAATCATGTTTCATAACTTATTGGTTAATACGTAATTATTGTTGTAAAATACATTCTTCTCGTTTTTCGTCTTGATTTTATGTTTTATAATGACAATATGATTAAAAAATACATTTACTTATTTTATATGTTTCAAATTTTACAAATTGTTGATTTAAAGAATTTAAAACATAGAAGAATAACAAATTTATTAAACTTGTTATAAACAAGAAATGTAAGAAGAGAATCCATTATGAAAATCAACTCACTACTGACTGACCCTTGATTACATGTATAACTATTTGAGAAAACGTACTTTATAGAAATATAGTTATAGATGGATAATTAAATATTAGTTTTGGTTTAGGCATACAAGTTCGTTATGATTTGTGACATTTTGAGGAGAAGATGAATGCCATGGCGTCAATGTATAGTTTAGTTTAGTAAATGAAGACTCCTCGAATATGTTCGCACGTATAAAGAAATTACTTTGGATATATTATTATTTAAACATATTTTTTTTATGTGATGAAAGGTTTTGATTAACATGTCTTAAATAATACCCATCTAGCGGTACTCAGTATTAAGCTGCCATCAACAGTTAGGCTTAGCTAATTCTAAATTCTTTGTTTCGTTTATAATATTGTAGTAGTATAATATTATAATATTTCGGATATCACATATCGAAAATATTGACAGCGAGAAATATTTATGCGGTCGTTGCCTTAGAGCCGAAGCATAAGAGAGACAGTATCACATTTTTTGAATTTCTTTTGTTATTAACAATCTTTTTATGTAAATGAACGTATAAAATGCAAGCACACTTGCTGATAAATTCAAAAAATCTCTTAGCAGTTAATCATCAATAATTATGAATTGAATACAGTTTAACCGTCATAACAGCTTAATAAAACTATGCACACAAACTTCCCATTTCATTTTTTTACATTTTCCGCTTCAAAAGTGGGGCTAATGGGTCTGCACAGTGTGAATATGTCCGCGTCGCAAATGGAGTATATGAATCTTTGAATTATGAAAATATCACTTAAAAGATTATTTTTCACGAGAATCTTCCGGTGGCATAGATGTTAGTGTACGCGCTTCGCATCCGGTGAATACGAGCTTGATTCCCACATCAGCTGGATTTAAAGAATCTTAAAGTACAACACTGGATGTCTATTGGGTTGTGCAAATTGTCTGACTATAGTTGTAAATAGAAATAATTTCACAAACCAAATGGATCTTTATGAAATATGAAACAAGTGTGATTTATTCAATACTGTATATGTACATATATATAATATGTATAGAGATATATAATTTATGTACAAATTATTACCAGTATATTTTTATCGCTCACCTGTTTCCAAGATAACTATATTATTATAGTGTTTACCTGTGTGAGTGTCGCTATTTTGACTGGTAAGCGTGACTGGCAAGTAGTATTAGTCTATTTATAAAATTATAAAATGTAGAAGAATCAATATGCCTGTATTGAAATGGACACTTGAGTGTATGCGTAGTAAAGAAATGCGGGGTTAATTCGAATAACACTATGCTCACTAGACAACTTGAATTAGTAGTGTACCTGTTCATTACGACAATGCGGCCTGTTCGAATAATTCCATGGAACATTCAAAATGTTTTAAAATTTTTAATTAATAATTATTTGAAATTCAAATAGTAAGTGCGTATGAAAAAATATACATACATACTATAAACATTTAAACATTCAACGTATAATATATGAATACTTAAGTAATATTTTGACCCTATAATAATTCGAGTAGAACTGATTAATGCAAGTGAGAGAATGTCCGCTAATGCAGGAAGTCCGTTATATGAAGATGGGTCTTAGGAATGAATTGTATACAAATACATATTGACGGTGCAAAGGAAAAAGGACGTAATCCACATAGAAAAAATTTTACAAGAGGCCCAAAATAATAATGATTTAGGGCCAAAGTCAAAACAATACATGGATACAACCTTGAAGAGCATGAATACTAAGACTGGTGTTTTACTTAGTTAATATGATTTTAAATTAATAAGTTATTTAAGAAAAACCAGGAAAATTGATTAGGTGGAAGCCATTTTTCTTAGTCGCAAACCTGATAAGCCGGTAATTCGATACTTTCCGCTTAAATCCTTTTGATAGAACGTGTATTAAGTTGTATTAGTTGTGTTAATCGAATAAAAACTATTTTGAAAAATTGAGGGTTACGTCGGTTTTCCTTTCCACGAATAAATAGTGAATACATGTTAGTCGATTGTGTAGATGCAATCTTATCACAGATAAATTTGTTTCTGGGCTTGCTTCTTCTTCGTCGCAATCTTTACTTTGATCCTCATATTTCATCACCATAACTTCATCTATTATTTCACTTTCAGTCATGATGTGATACCTAGGAGGATTTATATCTTTTTCTAATGACTGCAAAACATTTTCTTCAGCTAGTTCTTCTCCAGCACTATTTTGTATTATTTCATAGAAATCAGGAATTTCTAAAACTTTCTTTGCATCTTTGTCGTCAACAAATTCTTTCAACCATTTTCCAGTATGTGTGAAATTTGCAATTTTGTTGCTTTAGGCATATATTTTCCGCCATATCGGGATCCGTTATGTAGAGGTTCTACTGTAAAATTGTTATTAAAAAAAAAAGAAAAGTGAATGAGATATTGCTATACAAGGCTCAGCTTTTGACTGAAAACCCCAAATAAATATTATATAATACATTAAAAATTATAAATAAAAACGTTTGCCATCTTCAACAGGTTGTGTGAAAGACGCAATGACGTCAATTAAATTTGTTTATTGCTAATTATTGATGAAATTAAAATAATAATTGCTTAAAACTTTTCCACATACATACATTTATAATATAAGTATATTATTTAATATAAATGGAAGTATACATACAGTGTTGTATTGAGGCCAGGGCGGGCCAGTTCGCTGCCCTGGTACATCTTTTAGGCTAGGAAGCCGCCCTGTCACTTTTTTGGCATGGAACTTACTTTTTAAGAATTTTTAACCAATATTTTTTTCTTGTATTTATTAAATAGCATATTATAATCTTTTTTTGGGGACGTATTAACCAGTAGTGAATGAATAATATACCATCTGCACTTCCAAAGTAGAGCATATAAATATATACAATGTGAAGATATCCATTGTGAGTGTGGAGAAGACATATCTTGACAGATAATTTTTCGCTTCTTATTATTTATTATTTGTAAATTACTCAATAAGAGATTGCAAATTTCGAAAAATTATAAAAAATCGGAATTCGAATTTCAGCCTTCTTGGGTTTCTGCTTTCGTATATTCGTCCAGATTTTTTGTTAGTAATTTCTACTTTCGTACACAGTAGGTGGCTTAAGGTAAAATCACGGAATTTGGCTTTCGAAATTCAAAAACAAACGCGAATTCCGAATTTCGTTTTGTAATCCCTATATTTAATGGGCATCCAGTCTTGCATTTTTGAATGCTCGCTAACCTCTTCGCACCGGGGAGATTTATGACTTTATAATATGTATTAAAAACTTTCTGTACGCAGGTAATTAATTAGTTGATATTTCTACATACGTATAATATTTATGTACATTATTTGATATGTAATGTTTATCTATTTAGAAATAATAGACGTATTCACGTCATACGTAAAGAGCCAATAATTTTACACATAGAGTAAAAGAGACATTTCACACATCACAATAAGATGCTGATTCACGGAAGAGCAATAAATAAAACTGTGGCGCGGACAATTCTCACATCGCAGAGTAAAAATAAACTCAACAAAAATCACCCACACGATCTGTATCATACGTAGATAGGTACAAATGCTCTGTATGCTACATACCTATGTTAGTGAGTACCTATCTCTAAAGCTTGCTACGTAAATAGCTTGTTGATTGATTAAAACGCAGGAGCTAATATGGGACGCCCTGCTTTGCATTACTCTCGATGTAGGGCTGGCAAATAGTACAAAAATCCGGAAATACTGATGGATTCGGGAATATGTGGTATATAATCGAGATTAATAAATTGTGGGGTGCCAATTAAATCGAAATCACGTCTAATAATATGGATTATTAATAAAAACGTTTATCTTCAATTACGTCGTTTCTCTTCAAAAATTACTTTGCCATTGATAATTTATTTTGTCGACAGTTGTCGGCTAAATAATTTAAAAGATAAAAAATTGGGCTATATGCTCCACGTTTGAAACAAGCTTAATATAAAGTACTCTCGATTATCGATGCTAATGTTAGGGAGGAGGAGCCGGGATAATCGAAAACCCGAACTATGGTAAATATATGAAATATGGATAATTTATCATTACCGAAGAAATATTGTTTTTTGTCAGTCTTGGCCTGACAAATCTACAGTGTTCTTCCTTAAAAATTTAATTCCAAGTTTTTGTCGTTTCTCTAGCTCTTACGCCGCTTAAATTTTTACTTCCTCCCAGAATTCATGGTTTCTCATTTTTATTTCTATTTTTTAGCTCTCGCGGCAGCAAAGTTTTTACTTCATTTTAAAGCTTTCTTATCTGTGGTCAATTTACTGTTTACATATTTCGAAAATATCCATTTACATACTTAAAGTTAAATAAACTTTAAAAAGTTATAACATTCAATTATTTACAGTAAATATGTAGCACGCATAATCCGCAAACCGGATAAGCCGCACTCAAATAATTTAGAGTACACTGTAGACCATTTTCATAGATTTTTTAAAAACTTGGTTAATATATGTATTTAATCGAATTATTAATGGTATTCACCGTCACACTAGAAGAAAATGCTGGTACTGGAAAAACGGTGTTCCCACAAATTAATCACAACTTTTGTCTTTAACGGAATTTGGCATCAAAAATAGAAATCAAACTCAGCTATCCATTTCCTCACGCCGTAATCCGGTTTCTAATTTTGTGGGACTAAAGCCGATAACTAGCTATACATGTGATTTATATGCTATTTTGTTAGTCTCTATTATAAGTGACATGTCCCATGGTAATCAACATTTTAGTAAAGATAATGGCAGATTATCATCATACATATTAAAAGGATGTGTCCTTATTTCAAATATTACTACTGGCAGCCCTGTTTTGAAATGTAGTGTTAGCTATCATTTAAGAAAGCTTCTGCTGGTTAAAACACTTTAGGCGATGAATATGATACACATGTACATGGGTACCGTATGTAAGTGCCATAGCTAGAAGCAAAATACCCGGAACATATTTACACTAGGATTATAAAGTCGGCTCCAGATGATGCATTGTTTTGCATTACACGCTTTCGGTATATCTTTACAGTGCGTTTGTTACATCATGGTGTACGGCCCAAAGCAGTGACGTAGACATAGGGGAGATCAACGGATAAAAAATACAAATAATCTTACACCGCTGTTTAAAGCAAGTTAAGTCACTTAAACATTCGGTTGGACCTATCGAAGATGGTTTCATTGTTTCCCACAAGAGATAATTTAAATGTTTAGCACACACATGGTACAGTTTTTAATTTGCTTTTCTACTCGGGAGTAAGCAAATGAAATCTTTAGGAAGGAAGTTCTTCCTAGAAGACTGTCTTCACTTTCTTGCATGTTGCTTCATG
Organism: Rhyacophila evoluta; assembly: GCA_022683975.1. Lineage (NCBI taxonomy): Eukaryota > Metazoa > Arthropoda > Insecta > Trichoptera > Rhyacophilidae > Rhyacophila > Rhyacophila evoluta. The sequence goes on along the minus strand of JAGVSQ010001465.1, from coordinate 7,198 downwards.
TTATTTGCGCCATAATATACATACGAGTAAAACATATCTTTAACCGAAAGAAAAACACTTTTATAACTTAAAAACGTATAATTCTTCTATTGTAGTCCCTCCGGATTTCGTGAAGTTTATTTAATCTAAAAAATATAGTCAAAATTTCACAGTAAGTCAAGAATATCTCTTGATTTATTGATATTACACGCCTAGTATAGTTTTTCATTTTAACTACTTTTTAAATTACATGCATGTAGAATAAATCACTTTAATTAGAAAAAAATATTTAAAACTAATAAAAACATTGATGCTAACCAGGTTGCCTAATATATTGTAGAATTAATTATTTTTGATATTGCTTATTCGTAAATTTTCTGCCGAGTGGCACTTTTCCAAAATATTATGATCTATTGATACATTTTGGAGAATTAATATTTCCTTCGTAAAGATATGACTGACGAAGATATAAAGACGAGCTATACATGTGAAATAAATCGTAAATTAAAAACTATATGTGATTTATAAACATTCATAATGATCGTCATGAGAATTATCAGGGCCGATCCGACTCTATGGTTGTTGGCACCCTGGGTTTCCGGTAATTATAAAAAATCATAGGGAAAAAACTAAAAATGTATAAATGAATTTGCTGCTTAATAATGCATTGTATAGTAATGCCAATTATATATATTAGGTCCGGGTGAATTTACTCTACAGATTTGTGTTACATTACAGACTTTTTCCATGTTAAAACGTCGGATTGAAACGATATTTCATTTATTATTTCCACTTTTTCTTTCTTTTGGAAGATCCTTCATGGGCGCCTCTAAGCAGATGGCGCTCCGTACAACTGTTCGTGTTGCCGCTACCATGATACGGCTCCGAGAATTACATGAATGATTTGAAGGGTTGGAGAAGTCAATACGCAAAATATAATGGCAAAAAATGAGCTCAGTGTTTTACATATTATGTCCATACTATTGTATATACTATTACTCGACAAATTGTTTTTTTTCATATCGCTGTATTATCACAGTGAACAATTGTCATTTTTGTTTATATTTATGATAAAAGTGTTATCGCATACAATATTGAAATTTTAATAAAAATATAATTCAAGCTTTATTAAAAGAACGGTATGAAATTACAATTAGCAGCAAAGCGATGGTGATAGTAAGTAGTGACTGTAACTTTCCAGCGGGCGTGAATGGGTTAAAATAACGCGCATTGACATAGCAACAGTGGTGAACAAAACCATATCTACTTACACATTATAATAATAAATTTATTTCTACGACGTTGGAAGAGTGCATACAGCCGCTGTCTCGCTTACTCTTACAGTGTCGCAAATTTATTGCATTTCCATACAGTCTCATTCACGATGTGTAGTGTATCAAATAATGAATTTTCACTAACGGTGCAATACCTCTTAAACATTCAAATGTCTGGTACTTGCATCGCTTAATCAATTAAAATAATTCTATCATCCACTGTACATAGGATTTTCTCATTTCGAATAGCCCCGGACATCATCACAATTATATTAAAATGTATTTCATTTAATTTTACTGTCTACTTTTCCATTTTTTTTTTAATATAACATGCACCTTTCTATCATGTTACTAAATAGTTAATATGTTCAAATGAGTCTCCTCGTTACTATTATATAATTCTTTAAATACCATGTTAACCTTCCTCTTTGTCATCTTTAACTATCTTTGGTTCCTCCAAAAATACCTGTTAAATTTTGTGTCTTTATATGTACATATTTACAAATAAATCATACGAATAATATCCGTAGATCTCTACGGAGGAAGAGGAATTTATGTTGCGTATGCATGCGAGACATCCACATCCTCCAGTTATATTTAATGCACAGTAGCAAGAGACTAGTGCGACAGTTGTGTACTGTCGGTCTCTTCGATAGACTCGTGTTTCATGCGTGTCCTGCCTTAATCCTAATCAACAGTCTTGGATCGACAGTTCTCGGACTGCAGGCTGACTTTAAGACTATATGTATCATAAAGAAGAACAATTTTGTGATACTTTTGATAATATACTCATAACGAGTAGAATATGTATCTACATTTCCATCATCATATTTCCATAATGTGACTATGTCCTGTTGTTTCCATGTAAGAAAGAAACAGATTCCATCAAATGCTTTCAATTGATAATGTAAACAGTTAATTATTAATTATGTATTATTTCTTGGATGTTACATACGAGTAATTACCAGGAGGGTCCATAGTGCACCTACAGTAACTACATGAGTGTCGGCGACAATATGAACTTTGTGTATGGTATCACCTCACAGTGAGAATAAACAAACTCCGAGTGCGCCATTAATTCATTTCATTTCATTGTGTCCCGATAAAAACAAACAAGTCCGTTCTGTGTGGTGTACCAGTGACCCTTCAACTGTTAATATTCTACAGAAAATAAATGTATTTTTTTGTATCCGATACATAGTATTCTTATATTATAATTGTATTACTTATAGTCCGCATTTCTTCCTGTATATATCCGTCACCTGTTTAGGTCATTTGTTAATCAGTTTTGTGTACTCGCTGGTATTGCCAGTATTTCTTAACCCCTATATCTTAATTATTTAATATTTTTGTGTATAGTATCTGACTATCTTCAAGGACGCCAGACTCCTATCAGCCGGAAGTAGAGACAAACCACCTCACCCTCAGTCGACGCCACTGTTTTCAAAGCTCATTTTTTCTGAATTCGTCAAATGCCACGATCCGCTACAGCACTGATAAAATACATACGACCCCGTTCGTATTTACAAATTTAAGACACGTATTTAATTGGTAGCGTTCGCGCCTAGCCATCCGGGAATGCGGGTTCGATTCCCCATCTTTTGGATTATAAAAATACAGGACTGGATACACATTGGGTCGAGCAATTGTCTGACAAATAATTCTCGTGAAAAATAATTTGCCAAGACGTCTACACATCGCAGAGATCCATCTCCACTTTCGGAGTGGATATCTTCACACTGTGTAGATCCATATGCTCTAGTTAGGGAGCGAACATGGCATAAGAAATAAGATTTCATTATTTCTGTGGATTCATTTGTTTCTTTCCTTTATCAAAAACTCTGTAGTGAACTCGAATGTGTGTAGAAATAAGAATTTCTGATGTTATGAAATGATTATTTTAATTATTGTATTTACTAGGTAGACCTGATGAGAAATGATCTTCCCGCTCTGAGCTCGACACCATTTACATACCCAAAAGCCTACATAGCATCCCTCATTCGTTATAACTGATAGCTACAAAATTAATTTTCAAATCCAATATTTCACATTTGGGAGATTTAACTATTATATCGTGAGTAGAATTATTATAGTAATTGCATTCATACATCAATATGTAAGCATTGTATAAACATTGAACATTATATACAATTCGTAGGTATGTTAATTAATTACAGTTTGACAAACGATTAACAGAAGCTACTAGCTAATCATGATTAGCAATATTATATTGTTAACATTTTATGGTTACATGGTGTTGGCCAAGGGGAAGATAAGTGACGAGGGGTAAGAGAGGATATCAGTGTCACCTTGAGACGATAATTTCGATATATATTTTTTGCTTACAGGTAAGGTGCGCGCACAACAAAATGCGAAACCAGCAATACTCCACAAGAAGAAGTTAAAACAATGCAGACTTTGATTCTTCCATTAATGTAGAAACACATGAACGCACAATATGTCATATTATGCTGCCACTCACACTTATAAGCCTATCTAAGTTTCTTGCATCTTTAACCCGCTGTGTGAAAGTATTTTATGAGTGTGTTATATTGTGTCTTTCTTAGCCTTTAATATGTTTCTTCTTTTATGACTTAATGCCATATTGCATAACTTTTTCTTCGCCACCTTTAAGATAACATTTCAATTAGCAGATTTAACAAGATAAATTGTCAACTGGGTTTTTTTGTTGTTTGCTACGCCTACTCAGAAAGTAGAGCATATATGTAGTCTAGATTTGAAACTTTTGATCTCCAAAATGTAAAACTGGACAGATTTTTTTCACAATAATTGGTCGTCATCCAATTGCTGCAACCCATTTAGCAACGAGTCATATATTTTTTATCATAATAACTATGAGATTTGAACCTACAACTTCCAATACCGAAGTGCGTATGATTACCTCTCGTACTCTTAATACTGGTTAAGGGTCCTGGTACACTGAACGCGATCTAGCTAAATATCTATATAGCTAAATGCATCATCCCACATACAGCGACCAATCGTACCACGGCTGGCTCACTGCAATTGGTCTTACGTCTGGTGAAATAGCTTCGAATCCGCCAGATGACAGCAAGGAACGCACACGGTGGAAGAAACAATGAATAATAATTATGAAGACAGTTTGTCAACATGACTGAATTGAGCGCTGAAATATCTAAAAGAAAGATTTGGCAGCACGAAACATAAATAACAAAGCGGGGTTTTTAAGTAAAAAAACACTTCGCAGTTTTCTTTAGTTGCATATTAGCAATGAAAGTGTTATTGTATTAAACAATCGTGTGTGTTGGCATGTATCTACCTGCAATTTTGAATGTGTGAGCACGCTTATTGTGATGTAGAGAAATCGGCCGTCTCATTTAAATGGATGTCTGGACTCATAAAGCTGTGGCGAGACTGATATTCTAATTTTATTACTTATTATTTTGTCAACAGTAAATGAGATCGAATTTTCTCCTCTTCTTTATTCATTGTTTTTTTTTTCTATTTGACGATTGTTTTAGTAACAATTATTTGTATTATAGTGGATAACATTACAGTGTATTGTCAATTATCTGGGTTTGATTATCTGTGTGATAAATGTTAAACTTATAATTAATGTGAAAAATAGGATTATTAACGATTAAAAATGTAATAATCGCACTTTGTACTTGGACGACCATATTTACGTTTCACGCAGATCGATTTCACCTTCTGCTATGTCCGAAAGTAGAATGTACGAACTAATAACCACTTCTTTGTTCAACATTTCATTTTTACGTTACATCCATTCTATATTTGCTACATACACACTCTGAATATGCTATTTGGGATACAGTGCGAGTTCAATTTTTGACTCGGATGTCACCCGATGCTAGTATTATAAGCTGTAAAATTATTCTGTTGAAATAGATTAACGGATTTGCTTGTTTGTAAAATTGTGATTTATATAAAGCAACCGCTCCAAAATCCGGCTTAACCGACTGGCATCTTATTCAAAAAATATTTAGCTATATGTATATATTTATTATTATATTTGTTTTATATTATTTATATGTACCTGTATGTATATAGAGGGGAAAATGGTTTATTTTAAAAATCACTCGTTGGCGAATGAGAATTTTTTTTGTAATGATTTCTTCCTATTTTTTCCTGATTTACGCAAAATGATGTATTAACAGTGTTTTGATTATTTTAATAACTCGGTTTTATGGCATTTTAATTTATATTAATTTATTTGTTATGTTGAGAGTTATTTAAAATTTACGTTCTTGCATACATATAAGTCGTTTTATAATCAATATTTTCTCATCTATTTTCCTTATAGTAAATACTTATTAGTATGTCTGAAAGAATATCTGAAAACCTGGTCAGAAATATTATAATAAAGCACATTAATATGGAAGGATAAAAGTTTATTCAAATCAAGAACATTTTATTTCTTAACACGGTTTTTATTTTGTTTTGGTTATTAGTTTGTTATCCCTTAGTTAATTATTTATTTCAGTATGTCTTCACTTTTATACTTACTAAAGATATCGTTGTCCTGTATGGAATACCACGTTAGCGATATAATACATGTGCATAAGTAGATAGATATGTTATATCGAATGGCATCAAAACACACATTTCGTAAAAAATTGTTGCTTAATATAATATTGACTGTGGAAAAGAATAAAAAGGACGTAAGCCACATAAAACGAATTTTGCAGAGGGGAGAAAATACGTTTATTTGACGATTTTGAACCAAACTCAAAATATTACATAGAAACAACATTGAAGTGGCTGAAGACTAAAACTAGTATTTTATTTTCTCAATATGGTATTAATTTAATAAGTTAATGTCGCAAATTTGACAGGTTATTTTTTTTCAAACTTAACAGCTAAATTTAGACACTAATTCGGCATTTTCAGCTTAAATTCTTTTGATGGAACGTTGTATACATTCAGGTTATGGAATAAAAGCTATTTGAAAAATTGAAGGTTACGTCCCTTTTCCTTTCCACAGTCGACATGATCGCTTTAATATTTTTTCAGTATTATTTTATCTGATATCGGGTGAAAAGTGTGTACATCTACTTCGCTTGCTTTGTTACATACTTCTACTGACTTATTTCGTATGATCGGTTCAGTAAAACTTGACTACTCACTTACTCACCTGTTAATGTATTAAAATAATATTATTGTTTTTCATAAGTGTAACTCCATCTTAATAAGTAGCCACATTCATATTGTATCCACTTACACAAACACACGCCGTATTGTTGCAATGCAGCACCATCAGAACGGAATAATCTCAACTCACCGTGTCTAAATTGGCCCATTAAAATCCTTATTTGATCGTCAATAAGGCTCATTCTTCTATACATAGTTAGACGCATTTCGCTGTACGTTTTTGTTTCCAATCCGCTACATTCGTGAGTGAAGTGGTGTGCTATAGGTGTGCGTCGGAATGAGTGCCAAGTGATATTCGATTATGAATAATACGGAGCTAAGTCTTCAAACGAAAGGTTAATTTATGATTCGCAAGATCTATTTGTGAAACGTTTTGTTTTGCGAAACCGTTTTCAAATAATAAAAGCCGCCGGCACTAGGGGTGTAATCCCGGTCGGAATGATAGACATCGGTATTGAATTCGGGAGAACGTCAGCCACGTGTATCTTTTACTCCTGCTAGTAGGATTCCGGCATCCTGGAAGACCGTTGAAATATTATTCTTCTACCATTTCCGCTTTTTATGATTTTGCAAAACGCGTAATTGCTAACCTCTACGCTATGGAGGAGACATACATATTCATAATATGAATCATACATATGAACGAGTCATAATCGGCAAAAGATTTATACATAAAAAATTAATTCTAGTGGATAAGGGTTGTTTTTTTTAATGTCTCAGTTCATATTTAGTAAATTAATTTAAATAATTAATATTTTCGACTGATGGTGCTTGATGGAAATTGATTTTAA